>CAUYLG010029103.1:0-44967 GCA_963573385.1 Cacajao melanocephalus
AGTAGCTTGGATGGCAGGCATGCACCACCATGCCTGGCTAATTTTGTATTTTTAGTAGTGACGGGGTTTCTCCATGTTGGTCAGGAGGTCTCTAACTCCCGATCTCAGGTGATCCACCTGCCTCAGCCTCCCAAAGTGCTGGGATTACAGGCATGAGCCATCTCACCTGGCCTAATATGTCATCTATAACCAGTGAGAGAAAAACTTGAGAAATGCTTCGGCAACAAAACTTAGAATGTATCTTAAGAAAAAGATGAAATCTTTTGTATGACCATCACCTCCTTAGTTAAACACTGTGTATGGTTCAAAATTGCCCATAGAAAATCTTTTAGTTGGGGGAAAAATGCTTAGGATGAAGAGAATGCATACATGGCTTATCCATGAGGCCAGTAAACTGAAGATGAATCTAGAGAGAGAGGAGTATATCAAAAAGAACTGTGGGTATATCTTTTGGCACATAGACCTTTTTAATGATCATCATTCTAAATGGCATGAGATGGTATTTCAATGTGGTTTTGATTTGCATTTCTCTTATGACCAGTGATGAGCATTTTTTCATGTTTGTTGGCTGCATAAATGTCTCCTTTTGAGAAGTATCTGTTCATATTCTTTACCCACTTTTTAATGGTGTTGTTTTTTTCTTGTAAATTTAAGTTCTTTGTAGATTATGGATATTATCCTGCTTCTGTCAATTTGTCAAACTCATTCCCCGTCCAGTTTTGCTCCTTGGCTGGCGAGGAGCTGTGATCCCTTAAAGAAGATGCGTTCTGGTTTTTGGAGTTTTCAGCCTTTGCACCAGGTTCTTTCTGTCTTCATGGACTTAACTACCTTTGGTCTCTAGGTCAGTGACCTTTGCATGGGGTCTCTGAGTGGACTCCCTTTTTGTTGATGTTGAAACTATTTCTTTCTTTTTGTAAGTTTTCTTTCTAACAATCAGGCCCCTCCGCTGCAAGTTTGCTGGAGGTCCCCTCGAGACCCTGCTTGCCTAGGAATCACCAATGGAGGCTGCAGAACAGCAAAAATTGCTGCCTCTTCCTTCCTCTGGTAGCTTCGTCCCAGAGGGGTACCTGCCAGATGCCAGCCAGTACTCTACTGTTGAGATGTCTGTCAGCCCCTACTTGGAGGTATCTCCTAGTCACAATACATGTGGATCAGGGCACCACTTGAGGAGGCTGTCTGTCCCTTATCAGAGCTCAAATGCTGTGTTGGGAAATCCACTGATCCTCAGGGCTGCCAGGCAGGTACATTTAGGTTTGCTGAAGCTGTACCCCCTACTGCCCCTTTTCCCGGGTGCTCTGTCCCAGAAAGGTGGGGCTTTATTTGTAAGTCCCTGATGAGCTGCTGCCTTTTTTCAAAGATGCCCTACCCAGTGAGGACATCTAGTGAGACCTGTCTGCAGGTGCTGAGCTGTTTTGGGCTCCACCCAGGTTGAACTTCTTGGCATCTTTCCTTACACTGTGGGGTTGAAACTGCCTACTCAAACCTCAGCAGCGGTGGATGCATGTCCCCCACAAAGCTCGAACGTTCCGGGTCAAGCTCAGACTGCTATGCTCTGAATTTCAAGCCAGTGGCTCTTAGCTTCCTGGTCTCCATGTGGGAGGACCCGCTGAGCCAGACCACTTGGCTCCCTGGCTTCAGCCCGTTTTCCAGGGGAGTGAACAGTTCCATTCCAGGCGACACTGGGGTATGAAAAAAAAAACTGCTGTGGCTGGCTCTGTGTCTTCCCAAATGGCCACCCAGCTTTGTGCTAGGAAGGTAAAGATTTTCACTTTATCTTTATAGGTACTGGAGGGAATCTCCTGGTCTGCGAGTTGTGAAAACTGTGAGAAAAGCACAGTATCTGGGCCATGGTGCAAGGAACAGTCCCTAATGGCTTACCTTGGCTAGGAGACAGAGTACCCTGGCCCCTTGCACTTCCTGGGTGAGGCAGTGCCCCACCCTGCTTTGGCTTGCCCTCCTTAGGCTGCATGCAGTGTCCAACCAGTCCCAGTGAAATGAACCAGATACCTCAGTTGGAAATGTGGAAATCATCTGCCCTCTGCGTCGATCTTGCTGGGAGCTGCGCACTGGAGCTGCCCCTATTCGACCATCTTGCCTGGGGGCCTCCTCTTTGCCTTTTAAAAAGAATCAGTGGGACTGTGAAGTGCGTAGATGGAGTTTCTCCAAGGTGTCAATACCCTTGCTTGGAATTCATGCTCTATCTTGAAAGCTTTTGTTAAGTTTGAAAATTCTTGGTCAGTATTTATTTAAATATTACTTTTGTTTCACGTCCCTTTAGATATTTTCCATATTTTCCATATTTCCCCTCAGTGCTTCAATATGGTCATTTTCTATTGTCTTATCTTCCTATTCACTAATCCTGTTTTCCTTTGCATAATTAATAGAAACAATCTACTAAATTATTAATGTCAGATAATGTATGTTTCAGTTCCAAAATTTGATTCCAAGTCTCTGCTGAAAAATTCCATTTTTCCTGTTATTTTCTTTATACTGTGGAAAATTATTTTGAAGACTCTGATGACTTCAATATCTGAATCACATTAGGGGCTGTTTCTTCTTCTTTTTTTTTTTTTTTAAGATGGAGTCTCACTCTTTCATCCAGGCTGGAATGCAGTGGCATGATCTTGTCTCACTGCAATCTCGACCTCTGGGTTCAAGTGATTCTTCTGTCTCAGCCTCCTGAGTAACCAGGATTACAGGCGCACACCACCATGCCTGGCTCATTTTTATATTTTTAGTAGAGATGGGGTTTCACCATGTTGGCCAGGGTGGTCTTGAATTCCTTAGCTCAGGTGATCCACCCACCTCAGTCTCCAAATTCCTGGAATTACAGGCGTGAGCCACTGCACCTAGCCTTGGTCATATTACATAGTATGCCTCAATTTAAAAAAATTTTGGTAATAGACCTATGAATACAAATTTAGAGGCTCTGGATAATGACCCCTTCATCTGAAAAGAGAATTTTTTTTCTGGCAGGCAGAGAGAGTGTAGGGACATCACCCTGATCCCGTGAAAGGTTCGTTTTATGTTTTGTTTGGATTAATTTATAGGTAAGTTTTCCCCTTACCCTTTGGTAGAGACCTTTCTCCCAAGGTGTGGCCTTTCCAAATTCTCAAAGGTCTGAGATAGTCACCAGGGTCCATCCACCTTAGCCGACTCGAAACTCCAATATTTATCCCCCTAACAGTCACAACTGCTCAAATCTTTGCTGCTTTAAGCATGATTTTTTATTTTGTACATGTGCAACACTGATACAGCAACATTTGACCTAATTTTATCCCAGTTTTTTCCTCTCTAGATATTGGTCTTCATATCCTGGCAACCTTGGCAGCCCCAAGTTACAACTTCTGTCTTCGTAAGTCCATGATACTATTGTTTTCTGCTCAGACACTATTCCCGCAATGCCATGATCTGACAAATGGCCTTGAGGAAAAAGTCAGTGCCACTGAGAAGCTCATCTTACTGTGCTTCCATCAGTGACTGTGGTACTTCACATCCTTCCTGCATCAGTGATACCCCAGTGGCTTTGACCTTCTTTTTAAAAAATTTGTTTATCTTTTAGTCGTGCTTGGCAAAAGTGTTAATGTGATACAAGGCACTCCTGTGTGGCTGAAACAAGAAGTCCTCTCTGAAAACTTTTCAGATTTTCTCTTTGTCCTTAGTTTTGAGTGTTGTGTTATGGTGCATCTCATTTTGGTTTTCTGT
This sequence comes from Cacajao melanocephalus, assembly GCA_963573385.1. Taxonomy (NCBI): domain Eukaryota; kingdom Metazoa; phylum Chordata; class Mammalia; order Primates; family Pitheciidae; genus Cacajao; species Cacajao melanocephalus. The sequence continues at coordinate 3,706 of CAUYLG010029103.1, forward strand.
GCTGTCTTCACTGGGTTTGTGAGGCTTTTGGAATTTGTGGCTAGATGTGTTTCATCAGTTTTTGCTAATTCTTAAACATCTATTCTAGTATTGTTTTTGTACCATTTCCTTTATCCACTTCTGAGATTTTACTTGCATATATATGTTAGACCAATTTACTGTTTTTCATATATTTCCTCTTTTAGAAATGTTTCATTTGGTTTAATTTATATGAAGGTATATAGCTTTATAGATAGCTTTTTTTTTTTTTATCATTTTCCAGTCTTAGTATTTTTTTTTACTTTCAGAGAAAAAAAAAAAAAGATGTATAATCCCAGTCCTCTGTTACGCTATGTCTAATTGGCTATTAAACCCATATATTCTGGTCTTGGTTTCAGCTTTTTAATATTTTTCAGTTGTCTGCTATTATCCTTCCTTTTAGCACATAATGTCTTAAACGTGTTCATCAGCCCACATCTGATAACTGCAATATCTGGATGACTTGTGGGATTACTTTTATTATTTTGTATTATTTCTCCTCATTTTTGTTCAATTTATCTAGTCCTCTGGTGTGCCTAATTATTTTTTATTACATAGAAGACATTGTAATAAAAAAACTGGAGAGATAATTTGAGGCTCTAGATGATATCTTCTGAGATTTGGGTTTAATTTTGCTTCAGATATTCAATTAGAAGCAGATCACTTTTGTTTGATCGAGTCTTTTGCTGTTTGAATGTGGGTTCGAGTTGTTATAGATGCTCTTCTATTTTCTTTTCACTTCTCCTTCTATTGTGCAACTTTTTTGAGGCTCCTGACGAAAACCTGAGGTATTTCCAGGTCCCTTTATATTGGAGGACCCAGAAATTCAATTTTAATCTCCTCAGTCCTGTAGGTCTGCTAGAGTTCTGCTTGTCAGCTTTTCAGCTGCTATTTGCAAATGACCATGACCACGTGGAAACAAAAGGGTACTTATGATGTGTTACTGATTGTGTTGCAGATTCCTAAAGAAGGCAGCGTATAAAATTTTAGCTGAGAATAGGATAACAATATGTTACTATTTACCTAAAATAATTTCAGTTTACATCTGTGGTTCTGGATGAAGAATTAACAAGTGCTTACTTTTACTCTCAAAAGTATTCCAGTTTAAAGTATAAATTATAAATTCACCCTGGCCATAAATATTATTAAGCTGTGCAGAAAAGTGTACAGCAGTGAAGACATTTCAGGAAGAGTAAAGACCTATCAAAGACACAGAGGAATGAAGCCACATGCTGCGCTCATATCCAGCATGAAGTATAGCAGTAATGGAGATTAATATGAGAGCAGTGAGTAGAATTGGGTCTGAAGACATAGTAAGGGATTGGAGTGTGATATGGTTTGGCTGTGTCCCCACACCAGTCTCATCTTGAATTGTAATTGAAACTGTAATCCCCACATATCAGGGAACGGACCTGGTGAGAGGTGATTGGATCATGGGGGTGGGTTCCCCCATGCTGCTCTTGTGATAGTGAGTTCTCATGAGATCTGATAGTTTTATAAGGGTGGTTCCCCCGCACACCCACTCTCTCTCGCCTGCTGCCATGTAAGACATGCTTGCTTCCCCTTCCACCACGATTAAAAGTTTCCTGAGCCTCCCCAGTTAAGCAAAACTGGGAGTCAGTTAAACCTCGTTTCTTTATAAATTACCAAGTCTCTGGCAGTTCTTCATAGCAGCATGAAAAGGGGTCTAATACAGAGCATGAGAGATATTGGAAGTAGGTTTTATTTCTGTAGGTAAATGGAAGCTATTGAAAGGCAAAGGTATCACCAAAGTAGATTCTGGAGGTAATTATAATAACTCCTATGAGAAATGATGCTGAAACGAACAAAGACATGGGGAATGAAAAATGAGATGAGAGAACAGATACAAGAGTCATACAAGAAGTAAAATCAAGTAACATCTAGGGACTGAGGTATAGAGAAAAGATAACTTGGATGACATATACAGAGACAAGGATGACTCCGCCCAGTCTGGTTTGAGAGATTATATAAATGGAAGAGCCTAAGGGAGATTAGTTAGGGAGGCATTACAAAACACACAGAAAGCAATCCTGTCCTTACTTCTGCAACAGGAGCAAACTGGCACAAATGTTTCAGAGCATCTGTTGTGGAGAAGTGAATATCCTCAACTCAGGGACATAGTTGTTTTTGTGGAAGGACACTGTCTTCACTTGGGCTGCCCTCATAAAATATCACAGATTGGGTGTCTTATGCAATAATTTATATTTCAAAGTTCTGGAAGTTAGCAAGTCCCAGATCAATGTACAGCCGTCTGCTACGTTCCTGGTTAGGGTTCTCCACCTTCTTGCTATGTCCTCCCACGGTAGTGGTGGGAGGGGAGTAATCTCTCTTCTTCTCCTTATAAGGTGACAATCCTATTGGATTAGGACCTCACCCTTAAGAACTCATTTAATTCCCTCCTAGAAGCCCTGCCTGCAGATACAATCACATTGGGGGTTAGAGCATCAACCTATGAATTTGGGGGTTTGGGGAGGATACGCTGCAGTCCACAGCAGAAACACAGCAATCTTTTATGATTCTTTCCATGCTGTTTTACACTTGTGTTGGGTTAAGCCGGTGAGGAGTGTTGATAATCCAGAAGATCCAGAAGAGAGAAATCGAACAAACCGTTTTTATCGCCTTGGAAAAGGCAGCTGAAAGACACAGATGTTCATGCTTTGTGGTTAAGAAAGTAGAAAAAAAACAAAACACAGCAAGAAAGAAAATTAAAAACCTAAGTCAATATAATCATACTAACAGCAGGGAATGGCATCATCTTCCGACGCCTGCTGCTACTGATGGAACACTTGCCTGTCAGAGGCCATATATGAGCAATTGTCCTAGGCGTTAGCCTGTAAGTGTGGGCACCAGAACTGGCCATGGCAGTGTACCTGCCTAATGACAGACCCACTGTGCAGAAAGGCCCCTGGACACCTCCCTGTTTCCCTTACTCATTTCATTCTACCCTAGGAGATACTCATTTTTTAAACACTTTTATCGAGGTATATTTTAAATATAAACTTTCCGTGTTTTATTTGTACAATTCAATACATTTTAGTTTACTGACAGAACTGTACAACCATCATCAATCAAATTACAGAACATTTCAATCACACTAAATAGAAACCTTGTACCACGTAATAGCCACTCCACTCTCTCTCTAAGTCCAAGTTAACCACTCATCTGCTTTGTTTCTAAAGATACTCATTTTCAAGATGACACTGAAAATGCATAGCTTTCTCACATTTTAATTTATTTCCCTATTTCTTTAGCCTTAAAATACCTGAATGAATGAATGGCAGATTTGATTCCAGCCCCAGGCCCTTCAACACTGGAGTGTGTTTTTTACCAATAGAGATCCCTCATGTGGATGGTGACACAGAAACCGATGGGTTGAGCCATCATTTTCTATTTTTATTCTGCTAAGACTCAGATGTAATGCTGCTGCCTCAAACTGAGGAGGCAGACACCCTACGGAGCACCCGATTGCAAAGCCAATCCGGCAGTTCTGTTTATAAAGGTAAATGAGATGCCAGTTTGTTAGACCCCCGTTTCAGTTCACCAAAATAAAAATCCATGAATAGGAAGAAAGAGAGGGAAACCTGCCTAGGGGCTCTGCCTCTGCAGGCACAACTTTTGCTCCTCCGTCCATGGTGTAAAATAAACCACGTTTTCTAGTTTACAACCATGAAACCATGTTTGTAAGTTCTTGACATTTCAGCTCATCTGCTTGACTGTATTTCAGTACCCGGTGGACTGAGGGATTTTGGAAGGTGTTAGACCTTCTAAGCATTATCTAGTTTTTTTCGTAATGTTATCACCAAATAAATACTTATTCAACATTATGCATTAGATAGCAAGAGACGAGAGAAGTAGCAGGTATCATCTAAAGTCTAAGAAACTAGGAACAGATTATTTCATCAGCAAAGTTTGATAAGGGCATTTGAAAAGGGAGTAGAGTGAGAAAGTATACCAGTCTTGAGAGAGGAGCATACATATTTCAAAATAGAAAACTCAATGTTAAAATTGCCACGATTGGTTTTTAGTCATAATATTTAGTACATTTTGAAATTCCAAGAAATATTGAAAATGATGAATTTTTCTTATTTAGCAAACATGGACACAAGTTTTTCAAATTGATCACTAAATTTGTACTCATTGAATAAAGAACAGTACGAGATTCATCCTTTGAGAGAGTTACAAGCAGTAATGCTATGAAAGCCCAGAACAGAGGTTACTTCAGATAACCCGAGAGGGCTTCATGGAGGAGGTGGTGTCTGAGATAGACAGTTGAAGTTCATTGGGGTCAGACAGGCAGATAGCACAGATGTGGAAGCAAAGGGTGTGTTTAAGTAGCAGAAGGTGTACAACATAGCTTAAATAAGACCATTCATGTGGAGAAAGCTGCTCAACCCGCTGCCAGGCAGAATGACAAATGGCAGGGTAAGGTGAGAGAGGACCCAGGCAAAGTTCATGGCAAGTCTGAAACAGCACCAAAAGGGAAAAATGGTCAAGGTTTGGTGATTCTGCTGAAAGGAAATGGAATGTGGAAGAGCAAGGGGGAAAGAAGAGAGAGGTTTTAATACCACCAAGGTTTCCAGACTCCATGCAGAAGAGAAGTGCATACCATTAGAAATAAGAACATAGGATGAAGAGCTGCTCTGGAAGATAATGGGATTGAAGACGCTGCAGTCCCAAAGTTGGCACAAGAGGCACACTGACCGCAAACCACAGGCCCCTCGATTCCTTCTGCAGTGCTATAGGAGAGGCTATACTGATACTGTGACAGCCCAGCGTCTCGCACCCTCCACAACCTGGGTGTGAATCAAATTTCTTTACAAGCCTGAGCACTGAGGTTTGTCAGGGTCCGTCCCAGCCTCCATTCTCTTTCCCCAGAATAGGAGCTGCTGAGGTGAAAGTCAATTGGAACTAGTTCAGAGTCACAGACCTCAAAGTCCACTTAAGCGCTGCTTCTATTATATACATTCCTTAATGGACTATACATCCTTGTCACAAAATTATAATAAAGACAAAAAGCAGTTCTCTAGTGGAAAGAACCCAGGATTTAGTTTAACCAGAAAGAGTTTGGAACACCAGTCCCTCCACTAACTAGCTCTCATCTCTTTGACCTTAAGTCTTCTCACCTGAAACATGGAACTAATAATAACTTTTATGTTGCGAGGACTAAACTTTTTTTAAAAAATTTTTTAAATATCTGGACTGGTTCCTAGAGCACAGCATTATTCCTCCCCGCTTTCTAGGTTAAAGCTTGAGTATGATATTCAAAGATGAAAACACCATTCTTATATTGGGTGAAGAAATTTAGTGGCAGAAGCCGCTGGGATGGAATGTGGAAACATGGGACAGACGGTTCCTAAGTGTTTATGGAGTCAGCTGTGTTTATTATTGATTTGGACACTTGGTTATATGCTGTTTTATTTTCCATATGTATATTTCAACCAAAAGGATTGCAAACAAGGCCAGATACCACAAATCATTTGGGTTCTTTGGCTGTCAACACACTGCACATGTAAAATCATAGTACTAAAACGTGTTGCATTCATTTGCTAGGGCTGCCATAACAACGTGCCACAGGCTGGGTGGCTTACACCAGTGGTCCCTAACTTTTTTGGCACCAGGGACTGGTTTTGTGGAAGACAATTTTTCGGCAGACCATGGAGGTGGTGGAGGGGATGGTTTGGGAATAAAACTGTTCCATCTCAGATCATCAGGCATTAGATTCTCATAAGGAGCGTGCAACCTAGATCCCTTGCATGTGCAGTTCACAGTAGGGTTTGTGCTCCTATGAGAATCTAATGCCACTGCTGATCTGACCGGAGGTGGAGCTCAGGCCTCAATGCTCACTCGGTCACCACCCACCTCCTGCTGTGTAGCCCCATCCTTAACAGGCCACCGACTGGTACAAGTCCATGGCCTGGGGGTTGGGGACCCATGGCTTAAACAACAGAAACGTATTTTCTCATAGTTCTGATGGCCAGAAGTCCAAATTCAAGGTGTAGCAGGTTTGGTTTCTTCTGAGGCCTCTCACCTTAGCTTGTAGATAACCGTCTTCTCCCCGTCTTCTGTCTGTGGATTTCTGTATCCAAATTTCCTCTTCTTATAAGGACGTCAGTCGGTTGGGTTAGGATCCACCAAAATGTCTTCATTCTAACTTAGTTATCTCTTGAAGACTCTGTCCAAATACAGTCCCATTCTGAGGCCCTGGGGGTGAGGACTTCACCATATGAATTTTGGGAGACACAAGTCAGCCCATTGCACATGTGTACCATAGAACAGCTTTTTCTGGTTTGCAAAAGGCTGGCACATACACTGTATCATTTATCATTCAGAACATCCCGGAATGCAGCTGCTTTGAGAAATCACTCACAGGTGAGAAAACTGAGGCTCAGGGACTAGACAGTTGAACCAGGACTCAGACTCAGGACTTTTCAGTCTAAATACAGTCATCTTTTCACCTTATCATGTCACCTGTCTGAAATGAGAAGCTGACCCTAATTAGAAGCCTAAAAGAACACACTTGTGATTTTTTAACAATGTATTATATACGATAGAGTGAACAGAAGCCACGCTACCTTTACCTTCTCATAAAGCAAATGGCAACACAGCAGAAATACCAAATGTCTTTGCTTTTGACTAGAATGTTTGCATTCACTATGAAACAGAATTATTTCATGCTGATCAGAAGCCTTGATTGGCAGAATTATAGTCTTTGGTATGAAAATAACATCCAATTAGTGAATTTGGTTTAGTAAACCCAAAAATTTCAATAAACTGCATAGGAGAAAGAAGACAAAGGGTCCTTGATGGTAAAATTCCAGTAGGCAGGAAACCAATGGCTCCAAGATCGTTTTTTTTTTTTTTTTTTTTTTTGAGTTTCGCTTCCGTTGCCCAGGCTGCAATGTGCTGGCATGATCTCAGCTCACTGCAACCTCTGCCTCCTGAGTTCCAGCAATTCTCCTGCCTCAGCCTCCTGAGTAGCTAGGATTACAGATGCTCACCGCCACGCCCGGCTATTTTTAAATTTTTTTAGTAGAGACAAGGTTTCACCATCTTGGCCAGCTGTCCAGGCTGGTCTTGAACTCATGACCTCAGGTGATAACGCCTCCCTCATCCTCCGAAAGTGCTGGGATTACAGGTGTGAGCCACCGCACCTAGCCCTGGCCCCAAGATCCTTTTCATCTCTAAGCCTCAAAGGCTCTTACTTCTTTCCACCACTTCAGCTCAATGTCAGACACATAGGAGCTCTTCAGTATGTTTTGGATTTAATTGAAGCTGATTAAGCATCACCACTTAGACACTACACATTATGGAACGCCCCTTAAAATACCATCAAAACTACCTGTCTCCAGCCTCTTAACTCTAGAGGTCTCACAGCACTTCGCTCACAAATCCTTAAAACGAGAATGTGAAGTAGGAAGATGAAATGTAACATACTGTCCTCTTAATGGGTACTCATTACCAAATAAGGACATATTTTCACCCTCACTTGCTCTTACTTTCTCTTTCTCTGTCAAAACTTCAAACCTAAAGAACAATTCAATTTTATGGAGAGAGGTCAAGTGTTCTTATTCTCCCCAGTCCCACATTTTAAAGCTATCACTTCAAATGCCTGAGTAATTTCTATTAAACTGACCTCTTTAAATAAAAAGCGCCATATAATAAAACACGACTCCTTTGAGACTGGAGATTGAGTTAAGGATTTTCTATAAATTGATGTGGGTGCTTTCTAATACCTACCTAAAGCAACAAAACCATAATGGTTGCTAAGTAGAGTTTTGCATCAGAAATATAGATGGAATTAAACAGTTGCGGCTGACTTTTTCAGGAGTAAGATGAAATCGAAGTGGTGGAAAGATTCCTGAAATCAAGAGTGAGCTCTTTGAAGGCTGGATCAGGTCACAGTTGTATATGGGCTTGGAATGGTAGGTACTACACAAATACATGATGAATGAACACGTAAGCCTGGCTGAGGTCAAAAAAATAAAAAGAAAGCGGGCATGTTCAGATTTAAGAAAAATAGTAAGGAACGTTTATTTGCCAAAGAGCACCCCATTCAGTCGCCCAACTCTTCCCTGCATTTGGGTTCTAGTGACCTTGAGTCATCCCCCCAGTAACCTGAATTCCCTAGATTTTCACCATTCAGATCTTTATCTCTTATTAGACCCCAAACTCGCTAAATATATGCATCTGATTGAAACTAATACTGGACTAGGTCTTGAAAACCCACTTCTTTGTTGTAAATTGTTTAAATGAGATATAAAGAAGGCAACTGGCCGGGCACAGTGGCTTACACCTGTAATCCCAGCACTTTGAGAGGCCAAGTCGGGCAGATCACAAGGTCAGAAGATCGAGACCATCCTGGTCAACATGGTAAAACTCCGTCTCTACTAAAAATTAGTTGGGCATGGTGGTGCGCACCTGTAATCCCAGCTACTCAGGAGGCTGACTCAGGGGAATTGCTAGAACCCAGGAGGTAGAGGTTGCAGTGAGCTGAGATTGTGCCATTATACTCTAGCCTGGCAACAGAGCAGGATTCCATCTCAAAAAAAAAAAAAAAAAAAAAAAAAGGAAAAGAAGGCAATTACTAAATACAGAAATACTGACTTCATTAGTGACAGAGTCAGAACTTGAAAGGGGACTTGTACTTTTTAGTTAACATCCCTTTCCTCTGCCATTCCACTGTGGCCCACCAGTGAGCTCATGCTAAATTCATACAACAAAGACCATATATTTACAATTTATTATGGACCTTAAAAATGAGTATCTACTTTCGCTAAAGAATTGGGTGTAATTTCGACAGATACTATAATGGTCTAATAAGACAAATGAGATTTTTCAAACCCTCTCTCATCACAATGTTGGCTCATAATTCTACCCATGTGTTGCTTCCCTGCCGCCATCTGGAAAGCCAAGGGGTTGGTGGCAGTGAATAAGGTGGTGGTTCAGTGACCTGTAACTCCTAACTCCACCATTGTGATGTAAACCATACTTTTATTTATGGCAGGATAATATTGTGAAATATTAGCTTGTAGTCCTTGATCCTTGCCCCATTTATTCCGCTAAAGCATTTTTTATTCATTGCCTTAGAGAAGGCATACTGCAGCAGACAGCTAAAAGAAAAAGATAAATGGAGTCAATTCTTGTTTTAAAAAGCGTAGTTCTCAAGAAGGAATGGATAAAAGTAATAGGCAATAGTCTTGAGGTGTACTCGGTAAGGGAAGCCGGCCATTTTACTGCCACACGAGACAGTTTCCCTGCACAGAGGAGCAGAGCGTGGAGGGAAAACAGACTCCTGAGAAACAGCTGGTTAGATCTGGGCATTTGAGATCTCTAAAATGAAAGAATGCATTTTTCTACATTTAAACCTAATTTTGCTTTTGAGCCTCTGATCCCTGGATCATAACTTCATTCAGCTTAGGGATTCCTCCCTTTTCCCTTTTGCATCTGTAGGGGAAAAGAAATATCTTCCCCTTGCTCATCACTAGGTTCACGGCTGAGGCCCCTATGACAAAGGACAGAATCAACAACAGAAAAGCAGAGAAACTCACTTAAGTTTTACATGGTACAGGAGACTTCATAAGGAAATGAAGACCCAAAGAAACGGTGAAACCTTTTTTTTTTAATGCTAGGCTTGATGAAGAAATGGATAGTTGTGGGGAAACAGGATTGAACAAAAGGGCATGATCTAATGAGAACTTAGGCATGTTTTTCAGATGTTTCTCTGTGTTCCTGTGTCTTCAGACATAAGGATGTGCCTTTTCTCTTGGTCTAGAAATCGCAACTCACAAATGAGAGTTTTACGTTCTTCTTCAAGGAAAACTTAGGAAGGAATTTCTGACCTTCCTAGGTTTTGTGACCTGTGTCACATGAGAAGGGCGAGGGGAAAGGTAGAATGACCTTCCTGAAACCTCCCTTGCAAAGATTATGACAGTGAGAGAAATCTAACATGCCTGACTCCATCTTGCTTCTAATGTCTCAGGCTGGCTGTCTTTGCCCATTTCTGGGTATAGGCCAAGCTAACTATGGGAGGAATTTAGTTTGTAGTTTGACTTTGAAGCAAGGATGATCATAGCACCTCCCTAAAATGGATCCCCTCCTTGCTTGAGGGCGGTTACCAAGCTGCCTTTATCAGACTAATGAAAAGCCGCAAGATTAGGATCACAGAAGAGGCCTGAGTTCTGATAAAATGCGGGTTTAGTTTCTATCATCTCTTACTGCTCAGGAGTCATGGGGCCAGAGGTCATATAATTTATAACTTCCCCAGTTGCTCCTACAGATAACATCACTATTTTAGGACCTAAGTTTGGTCTGTTGAGATGTTTTTCAGACTAACGCCACCCAGACTCATAACTCAGTGGGTCCCCGGCCTCCCACTCAGAGGTGACTTAGCATACAAGGACCATTTTCTACACCCCTATGATTGTATCCCCAACCAATCAGCAGTACCCGCCCCCTAATTCCCTGCTCGCTGAACTATCCATGAAAAACACTGACCTCTGAGCCTTCAGAGAGACTAATTTGAGTGATAACTTTGTGGCCAGCCTCCTATTAATTAAACTCTTCCTTAACTGCAATACCATGGTCTCAATAAACTGCTTTTGTCTGTGCAGAGGGCAGGAAGAACCCATTGGGCAATTACATTCCTGCTTCTGCTGTTTTCTCAAATTCCTTCAGCTTAAAAAATTGTGGGGTGCCATATCCTGAATGTCATAACATCCAAGTTTTAGGGGATGACACAGAGCTAAGGTATCAAGGGTGTGGGGCTGTGCAGGAGTTTGGTCTTCAGTGCCCCATGTAGCCACACTAGCATCTTCCTACACTGGCATGCATCCACACTAGCTGAGATGGGGATGTCTTCTTTTACATTGGGTCCTCTGTGTATTCTTTCCTGCTATAGGGCCTTTTTAGTTATGACTCATTCTCAAGCATTTTCAGGCTACTTTTGATCATGGGGAGAACATTCCATTTATTCTTCATTTGGTGGATTCTTGGAATACTCTGGGGGACTCTCTGAGACTCCATTTACCTGCTGTATCATACCCGTGACATTGTGATAGAAGACATATATATTTGGTCTTTGTTCCCAGTTCCTGGCACAAGAGCCTCTAAAACCCTTGGAATTGTCTGAGTGATAGGGGTGAGAGGAGTGCCTTTTGTTATTCATAGTAAGCCCCTTTAAATCACATCTGAGTTTGCTAATGGGGTGACTCTCAGTGGGCCCTAGATTGTTTCAAGATGAAGGCTAGTTGCAGAGGAGCCAACCATGTGATCAGACGGTTGGAACTTAGCTTTACCTTCCCACCCTTTTGTCTCTAGAGAGGGAAGAGAGGCTGAAGTCTGAGTCAACCACCAATGGCCAGTGATTTAATCAGTCTTAGCTCCTGAATGGAGCCTCCATAAAAACCCCAAATGATGGGGTTCCAAGAGCTTCTGGGTTGGTGAACACATTCAGGTGTGGAGAGGGTGGCATGTCCTAAGAACACATGAAAACTCAGCCCTCAGAGGCACAAAAGCAACATTAGGTTTAAACATGGAAAAGTAAGTTACATCTCTGGCTCACGTGAGTTGAGGTACTGACGATTTATACCTTTTAGATATTTCAGACCTTCAAAAAAAATTACTTCTTTCACATTTGCCTTGTGTAAAACTATTATAGTCATCATATTGTACCTGAAGTTAAAAACTTAAGGCAATAAAATTCTAAAGTTAGTAAGCATTAAATGGAAACAAGTAAAACCAATTCATACCGTTTTATTCACTAAAACAATAGTCTTGCAATAACAAAAATACAGGGTTTGGCAGGTTTTTTTGGGGGGGGTCAAGCTGTCTTTTACATTCATAACATTCCTTTGGTATAAAAATATCCAAGGCCTCATTTTCTGTCTGTCTATAGAGAGCACTCCTTTATTAAGTCATAGCTTGTCATGCCATGCTTTTTTCTTATTAAAATATTTTTGTTCTAAAGTTATTGAGGACAGTAGGATGTTTATGCTTTAAAATACCAGGGTGTACTTGAAATGACATAAAATGCCTAGATTCAAGCTCTAAGCTTCAACAATTAGGTAATTTTATTAGTATTAGGCAAAAATGAACTGCATCAACATCTACCGTGGGTCAGCTCTATGTTAAAACAAAAATGCTACCATATTAGCATGGATATATAGACCTCCCCAAAAGTCTGGCAGTTACGATAATGTGCTAAGTATATTAAAGCGATCCACCCGCCATGAACAAACACAAATGTTCCAGCACATGAACTATAGTCCTCTGTCAAGGTGTTAAAGGGATACACAATTAGAAAATGCCACGATCCTTTTTCTACATTCAACAAGGTTATAAACATAAAGATGATTGTATTACTATTGCTACATATGGCAAATGTCATCAATAAACAAGCAATAAAAAGCAAAGGACTGCCTAAGTAGATGGAGAAATTAGAACCAACACCCATGAAGAGTAAAGAAGGAAGAGGAAGCTGATTCTTGGGATTTTGTCTTTAATAGGTTTTAACCTTATGTTTATACTTTTATTATCTGAGGCTTTTAAAACCTATTACTTGAGACTTTGAAAGCCCAATATGAAAGTATTGCCAAAACAGTTGAAAAAGAAGGTAAAAGGTGACCAGGAGTCATTTTTCTCATTTCTAAATGAAATAATTAGATGATTGAATCTTGAAGATCTTTTTCTAGATTCTTCCCCCACTCCCTGCCCCACCCCGAGATGGAGTCTTGCTCTGTCACCCAGACTGGAATGCAGTGGTGGTGTGATCTTGGCTCACTGCAACCTTCCCATCCGGGGTTCAAGCTATTCTCCTGCCTCAGCCTCCTGAGTAGCTGGGATTACAGGTGTACACCACCACACTTCACTAATTTTTGTACTTTTTTTTAGTAGAGATGGGGTTTCACTACATTGGCCAAGCTTGTCTCGAACTCCTGACCTCAGGTGATCCACCCACTGCAGCCTCCCGAAGTGTCTGGGATCACAGGCATGAGTCACCAGGCCCGGCCTCAAATTTTGTGATTCTTTATCACATCCCTGCCCTAATATTATCATCCCACATCTTTATTCCATCATGCTCCATGGTAAAGAAGAGCTCCTGGCCCAAATATGGATAAAATATACTGTGGAAGACTATTCCTTTTCTACCTAAGAAGCTGAGTGGATGCTGAAATACACACAGTTCATAAAAGAGAAGCTCTTTTCAACCACTGTGTGTGGTATAATGTGTAACTTTGAATCTAGTTCTTCTTAATTTAGGAAAATAACTCTGGAGACTTCTACGGTAGAATGGGACTTGAACTATCTGAGGAGATGTGGGTTTAGCAGAAGACAGAAGGAAATTCCAGGGCATTAAATTGTGCATTCAGCAGCATAAGAAACAGAACCGGAGAACCCTGACAGGCAGAATACACAGTGGCATTCAAAAACAGGTCACAGGAATCAACTAGAGTCTGTGACTGTCCTTGTAAAGATGAGAAAACAAATCCAAGAAGTTTACTGCTGAGACTAGAAACACACATTCCTCTACGTGCAGCAAACCTTCTGTAAAGGGTCAGTCAGTAAATACCTCAGATGTGGTGAGCCTAGTGATCTCTGTCACGACTACTCCACTCTGCCATTATAAACCCAAAACAACCATAAACAATATGTAATGAAGGCACGTTGCTGTGTTTCTGTAAGATTATTTGCAAAATCAGGCTGAGGACCGGATTCGGCCCACTAGCCGTACTACATCAACCCCTGCAGTACAGAATATTATTCTCTATCCCTTTTCAGTGTTCCACTCATCACAAATTAGGGAAAGCAAACTATTCTCCTAGTAAAAATAAAGCGGCTTTTAGTGCTTCTCTAGAACGGCTTGAGATAACCCTTTACAAAAGTAGGTCTATATTTGCAGATAGTCATCTTTGTCACTTACACGCAGAGACTGCCTGGGAACAAAGATAATGTAAATAAAACATGAACCAGTCCCAAGATTTTCCCATTTCTGACTACTGAGCCTTACCATAGACTTCTCAGTTATGTGCTTCACCTACTTTTAGTTATCTGTCACTTACAACCAAGAATCCTAAACAATCAGCTAATCAAATGTCCATGTGCCCAACAATTACCACTTATTTTTTTAGATTATTTTACCAGTTAAATTATTTACCCTAATTTCTATGTTTTGTTTTTGACTATCTTTAATGCCAGTCCTTCATAGATTTGTTACATATGTCTCTGTGGGCTTAAGCAGAAATTAACATTTTAAAGTCATTTAAAGAATAATCAGCATTACAAATAGGTAATAGAATGATACATGACATTTGTGTAGAACCTTGAAGTGTAAAACACTCTTTTTTTTTTTTTTTTTTAAAGAGTCTTACTGTTTCCCAGGCTGGAGTACAGTAGTGTGATCATGGCTTAATGTAGCCTTGACCTCCCAGGCTCAGGCGATCCTCCTGTCTCAGCCTCCTGAGTAGCTGGGCCGCTGGCATATGCCACCATGCCTAGCTATTTTTTTTTCTTTAGTAGTGACAAGGTCTGTGTTGCACCAGCCTGGTCTCAAATTCCTGGGTACAAGCAATCCGCCCACCTTTGCCTCCCAAAGTGTTGGAATTACATGCATGAGCCACTGCCCAAAAATGTAATCAGCCCTAAAATGGTCTTTAATTATAAAATTATATTATAAAAATTAATTATAAATTTATTTCTTACTACAGCGTTGTGAGATAAACTGTTCCCGTTTTCTAAACAGAGATCACTTAATTCTAGAACTCCCTCAAGGCCTCTCATAGCTAATAAATAAGACTAGAACTTGAGTCTTAGGAATATTAGTCTAGTGCTATCTTTTTTTTTTTTAATTTTTTAATTTTTTAATTTTTTTTTAATTTTTTTTTTAGTCTAGTGCTATCTTACCTCTATTTCCCTTTTCTATGTGGACAACAAAATATTCTTCTGTGTCACCCTTTTTTTTTTTTTTGGGTCATTTCCTTTTTATCCATCAGGCAGCCAGCTCTGAGTTACTCCTGCTTCTGTCATCTCTTCTCCACATACCAACTTCCTTACCATGATGATGATACCAATACTATGGTTTCTTAATAATACAGCTCTGGAAAATCAGATAATGAAGCATGTTGCAGATTACATGTTAAAAAGGTCAAATTCACAGTAATTGACAGCTTGAGACAGTATGAGATAGTTTTCACACAACAGCTCTGTGGCAGGTATGGGACTCCTTTCTCAACATCTTCTTGGTTGAGGTTGTGCTGCCCTGGCTGAGATTGCTGAAACAGTGGCCTATGGATGGAGATGTAGAATCTGTAGGAATATGATTGCACCATGAGTAAGTGAGGATACCCACAAGACTTCCTTAAATACAATGATGGTACATTTTGAGCTCTGAATTTTAGAAAACCTAAGCAAAGGTCTACACAGAAATACAAATATGACACTGGGATTTATTTTTCCCTTGGAAAATGAGGGATCAGTCTTCCAAACTGGCATTATAGAAGGATCCTGGCACACTTACCATTATCTCTTGCAGCTCTGCATTTCAATGAATTGCTCCCAGCTCTCCACTGTTAGGCCAGTTCAACCTCTCTTTTCATATTCATTCCTCTCCTTTGGCTGTTGGAAGAAGAATGAATTTTTTACTTTCATGAAAACAATTTAATTTTAGCATTTCTAGGTCTGAAGACTTGAGTTATCTGGGTCTCAAGAGTTTAATTATTTGGCAAAGTGCTTTTTATTTCTCTGTTGGATAAAAAATGTATATAATTTAAATTTAACTCTCCATTTGATTACACCTGGGGGAACCAGTTTTTTTGCTCATGAATCCTGAACACTCCTGTTCTAGAATTCCAGGATAATGAGTAGATAAATGCTAGGTGGATTTTTTCATGTGGTCTTTCAGTGATCATTGTCATCGTCGTCATCATCATAGTTAATCTATTAAGCAATTGATATGTTGAGATGTTACTACTCTCTAATTTTCAGACCCCATTTAATTGTCAAAATAAGGGTCCAGTTCAGAAACACACATTGCAATTAGTTATCATGTCTCTCTAGATGCCTTCATTAGTTCATTAGTCTTTCCCTGGCTTTCAAATCTCTGAGACTTTTGAAAATTACCATCCAGTTATTCTGTAGAACGTGCCTCAGTTTGGCTGTATTGTGCTTTCTCATAATGAGATTCGGATGATACATCTGACAGGAGTACCACAGATGTTTCTCATTGCACTCTATCAGGTGGGTGACAAGCAGTTTTGATTTATGCTGTCACTGATGATGTTCACTTTGATCACTCAGTTCAGGTGGCATCTGCCATCTTTCTCCATTCAAAATGTCTTCACTTTCCCCTTTGTGATTAGTAAATATTTTGAGGGGAATACATTTAAAAGTATGTAAATACCTCATTCATTGCGATTTTTCAATTTACTCTGATCACAATGGACTTAAGGTTTTGTATTTTAATGAGTTATAATTACTATCGTTTATTGTGATGGTCAGATTATTCCCAGTTTGGCCTAGGGGAGCTTCTTCAAGATGAATTTTGTGCTCTTTTGACATGTCTCTATCATTTTTTTAAAGCACTCCTTACTTTCTGGCACAAAATGCTTGATATTGTACTCCCTCTACACAAACTCTGAAAACTGGTCATTTTCCCAAAGAAAACTCTCTTTTTGGTGAAGACTGGTATTTAGAAGCCACGATATGGGTATTAAGTGTGCTAGTTGATATTGTAGTGGATATCCTTCCAGCCTATTTCATTGAACAGAGCTTGGTATTATAATATACACATGTACCCACATACATTTACATCTCCATGTATTAATACATTTTTATTAAAAATTATAAGCTCAAACCAGGATCTTCGATTCCTTAATTTTCTCCTTTTTTATATTTGTAATTTGCTTCTATGACAGAATCTTGGCTTCTCTTACCCTCAAAATACTTACTACCCAATTTGATCAGTCTACCATATGTAACCAGTCTCTCATCTCGCCTCCTCACCCCACTTGGGGTCTGACATTTATGTTGTGTGACCTCTAGCACGGATGCTTTCCTATCCTGCATAAGCGTTCATGCCCCACAAGAAACCACCCCTTCACAGGGCTGCCATTCTCACTCTTCTTGATCTCTGAAACCACCTGATGAGTCACCTCCTTTCACCTGGTAGTGTGTTGCACAGTGGCACATCAAAACACGTGTCCATCCAAAACCTCAAAATGTGCCTTTATTTGGAATAAGAGTCTCTGCAGACATAACCAAGATAAGAATTTCAAGATGAGGTCATCCTGGATGAGGGAGGGCTTTACCTCCAATAGCAGGTGTTCTTATGAGAGTCAGAAAAGGCAGCGACACAGACACACACAGAGAAGAACCCCACATGAAGGCAGACGCA
Organism: Cacajao melanocephalus; assembly: GCA_963573385.1. Classification (NCBI taxonomy): domain Eukaryota; kingdom Metazoa; phylum Chordata; class Mammalia; order Primates; family Pitheciidae; genus Cacajao; species Cacajao melanocephalus. The sequence continues at coordinate 21,131 of CAUYLG010029103.1, forward strand.
GAGATTGAAGTGATGTGCCTACAAGCCAAGGAACTCCAAGGGTTGCCAGTGTCCACCAGAAGCAAGGAGACACATTTCTCCCTTGGAGTCTTCTAAAGAAATCAAGCCTGCCCATACTTTCATTTTGGCCTTCTGGCCTCTAGAACTGTGAAAGAATAAATTTCTGTTGAATGAAGTCATCAAGTTTAACATAATTAGTTACAGCAGCTTGGGGAAATTAAAACAGTTTAGTACCAGGAGTTAGCACTTGGACAAATATTTTTGGGGTCTGTATTCCAATCCACTTTACATCTAGACACCTGCTTTGCCCAGCTTGTACTCCAAAACCCCACACCAGCCTGTTCCCACATATGAACATCCTCCTCACCCTGCCAAGGCTCTGACACCCCTTGCCAGGCTGTCCCCTACCAGTACTTACCCTTTTAGGTCTGACGTGGTTCTGAGCCACCACAACTCTCTCCTCCTCCCTGCTGTACACTCCTACCTTGCCCTCCTATTTCATGGCTTTAGAATGGAATTTCAGAGTTAGCAAAGGAAGAGAGGAAGATTCCATTAACATTTAACCTTAATGTAAATTAAGTTTCATAATAAACAGTATTACTTACCTTTATTTTATTTTATTTTATTTTTTTAACAGACAGGGTCTCACTCTGTCACCCAGACTGGAATGCAGTGGTGCATTCATAGCTCACTGCAGCCTCGAACTCCTGGTCCTAAGTGATCCTCCAGCCCTGGCCTCCCAACGTGCTGGGATTACAGGTATGAGCCGCTGTGCCCTACCATGCATACCTTTTTTTAAAATCTTCTTTACAAGACAAAAGTACAAGCTCTTTCTAATATAAAGTGAAAAGTGTCAAAATTATCCCCATTTCCTAAAGTAAGGAAAAAACGTACAGTGGTACAGTGTTTTTGGCAGAGAAAGACAAAAATTCTTTCATAAAATAGCTGTCTTATTTTCAGTATAGTTGCTTTTCATTTGATCTAAGAAAATATGACATTTTAGAACAATAAATGTCCTCATAAGACCCATGTACTGAATTGAGTTCTTCAGAGATAAAACACTTTGTCAAGAAAAAAAAAAAAGTTAAAGTGGCTTCAGAGGTTGTCTCTCTTTCTTTAAGCTTCTGGGATTTTTTGGCATCTTCAAAAGAAATGCCAAGATACAATAAATATACCAACAGGATAAAACACAAGTTTGTTGTAAAACCGTAAACAAAGCATGATTATCACAGGGGGATCTTAGGTTTATGTTATTATACTCTAACAATGAAGTCCTTAATTAAAACACTCTACAAGTTCAGGGTTATTAAAAGGACATCTGAAAGCCCTGAAACAAGGGGACAAAATGGAAAATAGAGCTTATGCCAGTCTCACTGTTTCCAACAGAACATTTTAGAAAAGCTCTGAGCGTTAGCTGAAACACAGGGAAAAATAAAGACTGGAAAACTCTTTCCTGAAGTTGATTTTTTAGAAGTTCTATCTGTTTTTCTTTACATCTGTTGTGGCTGCTGTTCCCACAGATAAGTCACCATCCGATGCCAGGATGGAACAAAGTTTATGGGTCTCTTTTGTTATGTAGCACTGAACTACAGAGAAAATTTTATTGCACCTTTGCTGCTTTGAATTTCCCCAGATTGTTTAACAATTCTGTGCTTCTGTGACATGAAAGACAGGCCAGAAACCTGAGGCCACACTTCTCAGCTCCAGATCGAACATGACATTACAAACCAACAGCGTTTGACAATTTGGCTTGTTCTTTGAAAGCTATCAGACTGTGCCACGACCAAGATGCAGAAAAAAATAACAGTCTTTGTTAGGCAACATTTGTAAAAACGTAGTTCCCATTATGCATTGGCAAGTGTTAGCTAGAATTAGCGATTATTAATATTAATGAAATCGGTATGTAAAGGATGCAAGAGGGACTTGAATTCATTGGGGGATAACTCAGTACTCTACCCTGTGTTCTATTGTTCTGCAGAGAGAATATCCGTGATGTGAAATCACACATCAGCTGTCCATTTGGACTTACTGACTTGACATTTCTTGCCAGTTTTGTAGTGCTAGAGAAAATTTAAAATACAATAGTCAATATGATCATTTCTCAAGTGGACCTATTCATGTCTCATCAAAAAGAAAAGACATAATGAGAGAAGAGCATTTTTCTGCATTTGAATTATATTTACTACTATGGGAGATACAATGATACTGAGCCTTAAAATCTATAATGTTGCCTGCCGTGTTTTGACAATACTAACTTTAACCTGTAGGACGAATTACAGTAAAAGCCCATGTATTTGGTAGTGCATCAACGAGAAGTTCTTCTTTACCAGCAATTTTGAGCCGTACCAATATGTAAAAATTGATATTTATGACTATGTCCTACTGTGCATTCTCAAACAAAGTTTCCGTTTTGTCAGGCAATTTTCATATTTATTAATTGTACTCTAGTGCTTTGAAACACTGGTAATCCACATATATAGTAATCCTGGCCTTTCAACTTTATTGCCATCTCAGAATTTCATGGCCTGATGAGTAACTCTTCTTGGATATCCCATTATTTCTTCAGGTGTAATTATACTATATTTTGCATGTATATAATAACTATGTGGATATAATAAACATGAATAATTACACATTATACAAATATATCACCTATTTATATTACGGCTACATCCTGGGTGTTAGTGTATTCTATGAATATCACATATATAGTATACTGTCTTATTTAATTGTAGCAATTAATTGATATTTAAATGGCATGATTGTAAAAGTGAGGCAGAACGCTTTGTGATTTGCCAGAGATCACATGTCTAATTAATAAAGCCATAGAGGCAAGACTCACACTGGATTCTACCAGCATTCAAAGCTCTATTCTTCCCAGTGTACCACACATCTCACTATCCCTGCCACCCTTGTAATTTCTAAGCCAGATACTTTCAGAATAATTATCAACTTTTCCTTCTTTATTCATATATTCCATTTGTAGTCAAGGAATCATATTTTCTTTTTCTTGACTTAATTATCCCCGTTCCGCAGGCCTACTGTTGCCCTCATTATTTCACGGGGTTAGATGACTACAGAAGCCTTCTAATCCAGGCTGTTTGCCTCTAAACCCCATTCTGCTTACCGGATACATCTTAAAGCAATGTCCACCATGTCATTCCTCTGTAATCTGATTATCTAGGGATGTCGTTCTAAAAAACAAATACAACCATACTTTGTTTTGCAAAATACACTTTACATTACAACCTCGTAGACCTAGTAAACATATTTGTGTGTCTGTGCACACACAGTTGATCCTCATTATTTACAAATACTATATTTGCAAATTCACCTACTTGCTAAACTTTATTTGTAGCTTCCAAATCCATACTCAAAGCATGCTTGTGTTCAGTCACAGACATGTGTAGAGTGATGAAAATTTGAGTCCCTGACATGCGTGTTCCCAGCTGAGGTTGAAAAAGGTAATGCTCTGCCTTCTTGTTTCAGCTCAAACTGTAAACAAGTATCCTTTTCCTGGCCTATTTAATATCACATTTTTTACATTTTTGTGCTTTTTTATTGGTGATTTCATGTTTAAAATGGCCCCCAAGCATACTGCTACAGTGGCAGCTAGTTTCCTCAGAAGAAGGAGGCTGGGAGGTACCTTAGGGAGAAAAATACATGTGTTTGAGAAGTTTCATTCAGGCATGAGTGATGGTGCTTTTAGCCTGGAGTTTACTGTTAGGGAATCAACAGTATAAAATGAGGTGTCTTCATACAGAAACACCTACAAAATAAGGTTATGTATTAATCCATTGATGAAAATTTTGTGACCAGAGGAACAAAGGAACCTAATCCTGTATTTACCCAGGAGCAGTGGTTTAGTCATTACCGATTCAGTGTTGGTGGTGACTTTATAGAACTACTACAGATAACAAGAATTGACTGTATGTAACTAAAACAAATGTTTCACAAAAACTCTTATTAATTGCAAGACACGTTTCTATTTTCTGTTTTACTCAATCCTAGTTCATTAAAACAGGTATGTTGGTTGTGATCCAATACATTAATTTCACAGCCTACTAAGGAGTCAGGATCTAAAGAGTAAAGTCTACTAAGCTAGGACCTACTGTTAGAAGATAAAATTATTTTAAATTGGCTTTCAAGGCTCTCCATGATACTGCTTTATTCTACATCTCCAATCTTTCCCATGCCCCATCCCTTGCTGGTCCTGTCAGTCTGGCCAGACTTGGGAGATGGATGAGGGGATCAGAAGACCCCACGTAAACTGCTGTTAAGACCTGGTTGAGCCTTCCTGAGCCCTGGGGTCCAGTGTCCCATGTCAGGGAGGATCTGTAGTATAGGAAGGTCCAGGGTAGGGACAGAGAGTGGCCTCCCAGGCTCACCAAGTAACTAGAATTTTGTGATGGAGACCAGGATTGGTCACACGGCAAGATGCATGCTGAATGTTATTTCTAATGCTCTATGCTAATGCTGAGTTCAGCTGTATTGGGGGTTGGGCTGTGTTTATATGCCCGTCATGAAAAGTGTTGCTACTTGCTCCTCCTTGTTGAACTAAGACCAAAGCTATAAAACAGCAACTCCAAACCTACTTATTCATTTATTTAAAAAATAAAACCTTAATGGTAGAAGACCAAGACCATGTTGGTTTTCTACCACTTCTCTGAAATCTCTTGAGACGAATTATTTCCAGTTGTAAACTTCCCCTCTGGATTAGATGAGATTTTTGATGGCTGATGTTTATTTTTTTAACAATCTGGTTAAAACATCAGTCAGATAGGTTGGGTTCAAATCACTCCACCACTGCAAACAGTAATGTGACTGAGGATGAGGTAAACACTGCAAACTCAGTATATCCTCATCTGTAAAACAGAGATAACAATATTAACTACCTCATTGGGTTCTGGGGGAAGTAAATGAGGTAATGCTTCAAAGAGTGATAAGGAAAAGTAATTGCTTGATACATTCTGTTATCATTATCATAATCATTATTAGTATTACCATGGGGCCAAACACAAAATAGGCACTTAATAATTTTGTTTGTAACTATATTGTGAAACCACTTCACTTTAAATCCATTGGAAACTTCTCTGCTGTTAGCACAGGACAGTTTTTCAGGTATCTTTGGACTGACACAGTTACCCCCTCTTTTTTACACATAGTTCTCAAGAGTAAGTACAGAATATGCTAAGAATGCAACATCTTAAGATAGAGAGAAAGTAGCCTGAACAACTGGGCTCTGTTCTAATCGCCTGTAGAAACAGCATGTCCTTTACCACGTTAGCACGGTGAATTGTGTTATGCTGGGGTATAAAACGTAGGGTGGGGTGCTTTCGTGGGACCCTCCACTTCAGTGCAAATGCGGCACATGCGGATGAAACTCCATCTGCCAAGCTAGCTTTCTTGGGGCTTTTATGAATCATAGGCTTCTGTCGTCCTATCTGTAAGTAACACACTGGCTTCATGTAACTTGTGTGGGGGAGTGTTCTATCTCACTGGATTAAGACAAGTTGGTAATCAGTACACAGTGAAACTGCTCTGTAGCCTGGTCATCTTTTTGTTTTTGTGGTCTTCTCTAAGGTCGTTCTCTTTCGGCACAAGAGGAAGAATTGGGGAACATGGTCGAAGGAGTCACTTTACCAAACCTTACTGTGTGACAAGCATTGCCTGATATTTTATAAACATAGTTCTCAGCTTATAGTCACAATTTCTGAGATGTAAATGGCATTATTTTATAAGTAAAGAAGCTGCGGCTCCAGACAAATAAATGGCTCAAGGTCACACATCTTGCTGTTATAATAAGCCATATATTCAAAGGGGATCAAAGAAGAATGGAGAAGAGGGTAATGTATTTTTCTTTCCTTCCAGGTTTCAGCATGACTTTGGTGTTACTAGCCTATCTAACTTTCTTTTGCCTTCCCAGACGTTTTAGCACTGCTATACTGTAGTTAGAAATAGCAGAACAGTGCAATCATTTTGCACTAGAACCCTAGAACATATCTGCAGGAGAAAATTTTTTCTCATGAAAGCCACACTATAAAACTGAAGAGGTGACTGTTCTTCTAAATGCACAGATATCAAGCAAGGGAGACAAGAACACAAAAAAGCAGTGAAATATAACACCATAAAACACAGTAATTCTCCAGTAATTGACCTCAAAGAAATAAAAACTTTAAATTGCCTGAAAAAAAATTTTAAATAATCACTTTAAGAAAACTCAGAGACACACAAAGGAATACAAAAAAGACAACTGAATACAAATGAAAAAAAAAATTCATGATTTGAATGAGAAATTCAACAAAAAGTTAGGTATCAAAAAATGAAAATGGCACTAGAAAAGTTCCAAGTCAGAGATAAGACTGAAAAAAACGAAGAGTTTGTATATGGCTTTATATAACTAAGAGGTAATGAAATTCACATCTTTCAAGATTTAATGTGAGGAGCAGAGCCTGAGCTGACTCAAGCTGCTGATTTACCAGCCCCTCACTTTTCCAAAGCACGGACCAGCCCAGCACCTTACCCCCAAGAAGAGCAGAGCCCGAGTAGGTGGAATAGCCATACAAACCTCTATAGCCTAAGCCACTGAGGCACACACAGGCACACACAGGCATTGCTGATGTTGATGATAGCTGAGAGAAACTGTACAAACACTACACTACTGTACCCACCCATAGAAAAGCCAATGCACCCTACCCAACTGACATCCTAGGACATATCTGTAGGAGACAGTTTTTTCCATGAAAGCCACACTACAAAACTAGAATAGGTAACTGTTCCATTAAATGCACAGATATCAAGCAAGGGAGACAGAACATGAAAAAGCAGTGAAATATAACACCACAAAACGAAGTAATTCTCCAGTAACTGACCTCAAAGAAATGAAAATTTTAAATTGCCTGAAAAATTCAAAATAATAACTTTAAGAAAACGCAGAGACACATAAAGGAATACAAAAAAGACAATTCAATGAAAATTAAAAAAATTAATGATTTGAATGAGAAATTCAACAAAGAGATAGGTATCAAAAATGAAAAAAACAGAACTATTGGAACTGAAGGATTTAGTAAATAGAAAAACATAATTGAAAGCTTCAACAACACATTACATCAAGCAGTAGACAGAATCTCTGAACATGAAGAGATGCCTTTTGAAATATTCTAGTTGAACAAGAAAAAATAATGGAGTAAGTCTGTTGAACTTACTGAATACCATTAAAGAAACAAATGATTGGATTATGGCAGTTCCAGAAGTGGAAGAGATGGGAGAAGCCACAGAAAATTTATTTGATGAAATAATACGTAAAAAGTTTCCAAGTTTTGGGAGAGGTATGTACAGCCAGATGAACAATGACCTTCAACCCAAAAAGTTTTTCTCTAAGGGATATTATAGTCAAACCACCAAAAGTAAAAGAGAATTCTAAAAACAACAAGAAAAAACTGTCAAGTCATATAGGGGAAATCCCCATTAGACTAAAAGCAGATTTCTCAGCAGACCAGGAAAAAAAAAAAAAAACCATAAAAACCAGGAGAGAATAGGATGATATATTCAAAGTGCTGAAAGAAAATAAGCTGTCAGAGAAGAATACTATGCCCAGCAAAGTTATCTCTGAGAAATAAAGGAGAAATAGTCTTTCCCAGACAACCAAAACCTCAGGAAATTCATCACCAGTAGACCAGCCTTAGAAGAAATGCTTAAGGAAGTACTTCAACTGGAAGTGAAAGAACAACTACCATCATGTAAACACATGAAAATGTAAAACTCACTGGTAGAACAGATATTCAAATGAGAAAGAAAGTAATCAAATCCTATCACTATAAAAAGAAACAGAAAACGGCAAAGATCAACAATAAAAGAAGAAACAAAGGATATAAGAGTTAAAAAAAAGCCTAACAAAATGACCACAGTAAGTCCTTAACTATCAACAATAACCGTGAATGAAAATGGATTAAATTCCCCATTTAAAAAAATGTAGACTGGCTGAATTAATGAACAAATGAGATGCAACTATATGCTGCCAACAAGAAACTCATCTCACCTATAAAGACACTATGGACTGAGGGTGAAGAAATAGAAAAAGATGATCCAAGCAAATGGAAACCAAAAGAAGCAAGAGTAGCTATGCTTATGTCAGATAAATTATACTTTAAGTAAAAAACTGTCAGGAGAGAAAAGGAAGGTCATTACATAATGATAAAGGGATCAATTCAGCAAGGGGATATAAGTCTAAGTATACATGCACCCAAAACCAGAGCACTCAGTTATGTAAATCATATGTTATTATATTTAAAGAGGGAGAATCCTCAACACAATATCAGCTGGGGTCTTCAACACCCCACTCTCAGCAAGCGTATCATCTAGATAGAAAATCAACAAAGAAATACCAGATTTACATTGCACTATAGCCCAACAGGACCTAACAGACATTTACAGAACATTTCATTCAACAGAGGCAGAATAGACCTTCTTCTCATCAGAACATAGAACATTTATCAGGATATTCCATATGCTGGGTTACAAAACGAGCCTTAACATTTTAAAAACTGAATTCCTATCAAGTATTTTTTTCTGACTACATTAGAATTCAACAAGAGGAACTTTGGAAACTATGAAAATACATGGAAATTAAACAGTGTCTTCCTGAATGATCGATAGGTCAAGGAAGAAATTAAGAAGGAAATGTAAAAATTTGTTGAAACAAATGAAAATAGAAATAATATATGAAAACCTATGGTATACAGCGAAAGCAGTACTAAGAGAGAACTTAATAGCAATAAGTGCCCACATCAAAAAGTAGAAAAATTTCAAATAAACAACCTAACAATACACTTGAGGGAAATAGAAAAGCAAGAACAAACCGAGCCCAAAATTAATAGAAGAAAAGAAAAAAGATCAAAGTAGAAATAAATGAAACAGAGACAAAAAAATACAAAAGATCAACAAAATAAACAGCAGGCTTTTTGAAATGCCTAGGAGACAATCTAGGCAATACCATCCTGGACATAGGAATAGGCAAAGATTTTATGACAAGGACACTAAAAGCAATCACAACAAAAGCAAAAATATACAAATGGGATCTAATTAAACTTAAGAGCTTCTGCACAGCAAAAGAAACTATCAACAGGGTAAACAGATGACCTACAGAATGGGAGAAAATATTTGCAAACTTTGCATCTGACAAAAGTCTAATATTCAGCGTCTATAAATAACTTACATTTCCAAGAGAAAAACAACTCCATTAAAAAGTGGGCAAAGGACATGAACAGACACTTCAAAAGAAGACATACATGTAGCCAAAAAGAGAATGAAAAAAAGCTCAGTATCACTGATCATTAGAGAAATGCAAATCCAAACCACAATGAGATACGATTTCACACCAGTTAGAATGGCTAGTATTAAAATGTCAACAAATAGCTGCTGGAGAGGTTGCAGAGAAAAGGGAACACAATACGCTGTTGGTGGGAGCATAAATTAGTTCTACTATTGTAGAAAGCAGTATGGTGATTCCTCAAAAAGCTAAAAGCAGAATGACCATTCAACTAAGCAATCCCATTACTGGGTATATGCCCAGAGGAATATAAATCATTCTACCATAAGAACACATGCATGTGAATGTTCACTGCAGCAATGTTCACGATCCAAAGACACAGAATCAACCTAAATGCTCATCAGTGACAGATTGGATAAAGAAAATGTGGTACAGATACACCATGGAAAATTATGCAGCCATGGAAAAGAACAAGATCATGTATTTTGCAACAACATGGATGAGCTGCAGGATATCATCCTTAGCAAACTAATGCAGAAGAGAAAACCAAATACCGTTATGTTCTCACTTTTGTAAGTGGGAGCCAAATGATGAGACCTTTAGAACACAAAGAAAAAAACCTACACACCCTGGGATCTACTTGAGGGTGGAGGGTGGAAAAAGGGAGAGGTGCAGCAAAGATAACTATTCAGTCCTGGGCTCAATACATGGGTCATGAAATAATATGTACAGCAAACCCCCATGACACAAGTTTACCTATGTAACAAACCTTCACATGTAGCCCCGAACCTAAAATAAAAGTTAAAATTTTAAATAGTAAATAGGCCAGGCAAGGTGGCTCACACCTGTAATTCCAGTACTTTGAGAGGCTGAGGCAGGTGAAACCCCATCTCTACTAAAAATATTGATAGAAAAATTAGCTGGGTGTGGTGGCACAAACCTGTAATCCCAGCTACTTGGGAGGCTGAGGCATAAGAATTGCTTGAACCCAGGATGTGGAGATTTCAGTGAGCCAAGATAGTACCACTGCACTCCAGCGTGGGCAACAGAGTGAGACACTGTCTCTACAATAGTTAATTAGTTAAAATAATCTGAACACATCACGATATAGATTGGATATTTAACTTCACGCATATCTCACGTTGAAATGCAGTGCCTAATGTTGAAGGTGGGGCCTGGTGGGAAGTGTGTGGGTCATGAGAGAATATCACTCATGGCTTGGTACTGTTCTCACCATAGTGAATGAGTTCTCCTGAAATCTTATTGCTTAAAAGTGTGTGGCATCTCCCCCATCTCTCTCTTGCTACCCTTTCAAATTCCACCATGATTGTAAGCTTCCTGAGGCCACCCGAGAAACTGATCAGCTGCCAGCACCATGCTTTCTGTAAATCCTGCAGAACCATATGTCATTTAAACCTTTTTTATTAAATTACCCAGCCTGCAGTGTTTCTTTATAGTGGTGCAAGAATCGACTAGCACATATCATTAGCTAGAGTAAGAAGAAAAAAGACATAAATAAAACAGAAACAGAAAAGAAGACTGTGTAACTGATGCCACAGAAATTCAAAGGGCCATTAGGGACTATTATGAACAACTATACACCAACAAATTGAAAACCCTAGAGGAAATGGATAAAGTCCTGGACACATGCAACCTACCAACACTGAATCAGAAGGAAACAGAACTCCTGAATAGACCAATAATGACAAATGAGATTGAGTCAGTAATTTTAAAAAAATAAAATAAAAACCTCCCATGGGACGGATGGCTTCACTGCTAAATTCTACCAAGCTTTTAAAGAACTAATACCAACTTTTATCAAACTACTCCAAAAAAAATATATGGGGAGTGAATTGTTCCAAATTCATTCTGTAAGACCAGCGTTACCATAATAGCAAAACCAGATAAGGACATAACAACAACTACAAGCCAATATCCCCGATAAAGATGCAAAAATTCTCAACAAAATATTAGCAAACTGAATTCAACAGCACATCACAAAGTTCATACACCATGATCAAGTGAGATTTATCCCACAAATGCAAGGATAGTTCAATATATATCTATACACAGTTTGTGTATGTTGACCTGCTATAAAGATATTACCTGAGACTGCGTAATCTATGAAGGAAAAAAGGTTTAATTGACTCACAGTTCTGCATGGCTGGGGAGGCCTCAAGAAACTTAAAATCATAGTGGAAGGCAAAGGGGAAACAAGACATGTCTTACATGGCAGGAGGAGAGAGGGAGAGGGAGACAGAAGCAGGGAACTTCTAAACACATTTAAAGCATCAGATCTTCTGCGAACTCCCTCACTATCATGAGAACAGTATGGCAGAAAGTGCCCCCATGAGCCAGTCACCTCCCACCAGGCTCTTCCCGCAAAGTCTAGGGACTACAATTCCATATGAGATTTGAGTCAGAATACTGAGCCAAACATTATCATTCTGCAACTGGCCCCACCAAAATCTCATGTCCTCTTAACACTGCAAAATCAATCAGACCTTCCTAACAGTCCTCCAAAGTCTTAACTTATTCAAACCTTAAAGAAAAAGTCCAAGTCAAAAGTCGTATGCAAGACAAGGAAAATTCCTTCCGCCTGTAAGCCTGTAAAATCAAAGGCAAGTTAGTTACCTCTAAGATACAATGGGGGTACAGGCATTGGGTAAATGATCCATTTCAAATAAGAGAAATTGGCCAAAACAAAGGGTCCACAGACCCCATGCAAGTCTAAAAGCCAACATGGCAGTTATTAAATCTTAAAGCTCCAAAATAATCTCCTTTGACTCCATGTCTCACATCCAGGACGTGCTGACAAAAGAGATGGGCTCCCAAGGCCTTGGGCAGCTCTGCCCCTGTGGCTCTGCAGAAAGCACACAAGGCTGCTGTCGCAGGCTAGCGTTGAGTGTCCATGTTTTTTCCAGGAGTACAGTGCAAGCTATGGCTGGATCTACCATTCTGGTCGGGGACAGTGGCCCTCTTCTCACAGCTCCACTAGGCAGTACCCCAGCGGGGACCGTGTGTGGGGCTCTGACTCCAGATTTCCCTTCCATGCTGCCCCGGCAGAGGTTCTCCATGAGGGCTCCACCCCTGTGCAAATTACTGCCTGGACATCCAGATATTTCCATATGTGATATGAAACTTAGGTGGAGATTCCCAAACCTCAATTCTTGACTTCTGTGCACCCACATGCCCAACACCATGTGACATGCCTAATGCCATGTGGAAGCCATCAAGGCTTGGGCCTTGCACCCTCTGAAGCAATTACCTAAGCTGTATGTTGACCCCTTTTAGCCATGGCTGGGATGCAGGGCACCAAGTTCCAAGACTGTGCAAAGCAGCAAGGCCCTAAGCCAAACCCATGGAACCAATTTTTCTTCCTAGTCCTCTGGGCCTGTGATGGGAGGGGCTACTGTGAAGCCCTCTGACATTCCCTGGAGACATATTCCTCATTGTATTGACAATTAATATTCCGCTCCTTGTTATATATGCAGATTTCTGCAGCCAGCTTGAATTTCTTCCCAGAAAATGGGTTTTTCTTTTCTACCACATGGTCAGGCTGCAAATTTTTCAAACTTTTATGCTTTGTTTCTCTTTCAAACATAAGTTTCAAAGTCATCATCTGTTTCAAGTTAAAAGTTCCACAGATCTCTAGGACGGGCAAAATGCTGCCAGTCTGTTTGCTAATGCATAGCAAGAGGTGCCTTCACTCCAGTTCCCAAGAAGTTTTTCATCTTCATCTGAGATCACCTCAGCCCGGACTTCATTGTCCACATCACTATCAGCATTTTGGTCAAAACCATTCAACAAGTGTCTAGGAAGTTCCAAACTTTCCCACATCTTCCTGTCATCTTCTGAGCCCTCCAAACTGTTCTAACCTCTGTTACACAGTTCCAAATTTGCTTCCACATTTTCAAGTTACCTTTATAGCAATGCCCCACTATCCCATGTCCAATTCTCTGTATTAGTGTATTTTCACACTGCTACAAAGATATTACCTGAGACTGGGTAATTTATGAAGAAAAACGGTTTAATTGACTCAGTTGTGCATAACTGGGGAGGCCTCAGCAAACTTAAAATCACAGCAGAAGGTGAAAGGAAAGCAAGGCAGGTCTTACATGGCAGCAGGAGAGAGAGAGAGAGAGAGGGAGAGGGAGAGAACTGCCAAACACTTTTAAAGCATCAGATTTCCTGAGAACTCCCTCACTATCATGAGAACAACATAGGTGAAACGACCCTCATGATCCAGTCACCTCCTACCAGGCCCCTCCCTTGACACCTAGGTATTACAATTCCAGATGAAATTTAAGTGGGGACACAGAGCCAAATTATATCACAAACCAAATAAACACAAAACGTCACATCAATAGAGTGAAGAACAAAAACCACATGATCATTTCAATAGATGCAGGAAAACCAGGTGATATATTTCAGCATCCCTTCATGATAAAAAGCTGTCAACAAATTAGGTAAAGAAGGAACAAACCTAAACATAATGAAAGCAAGATATAACAAAGCCACAGCCAACCTCATACCAATAAGGAAAATGCTGAAACTTTTCTAAAAACTGAAACACAACAAGGATGTCCACTTTTGCTAGTTTTATTCAATGTAGTACTGGAAGTTCTAGCCAAAGCAGTTAGACAAGAGAAAAAAGACATTCAAATTTGAAAAGAGAAAGTCAAACTGTCCCTGTTTACAGATTACCTAATTTTATATAAAGAAAAACCTAAGACTGCCAAAAAATTTTTAGAACTGATAAGTGAATTCAGTCAAGTTGCAGGATACAAAATCAATATACAAAAATCACTAGCATTCCCATATATCAACAACTGACTATCTCAAATTAATAAAGCAATTCCAGTTACAGTAGCTACCAAAAAAAATTTTAAATATATTATCTAGGAGTAAATATAACCAACAATATGAAAGACTTCTACAATGAAAAACATAAAATGCTGATGAAACAAATTTATTACAAATAAATGGAAAGATATCCAAGATTCATGGATTGGAAGAATATTATTAAACTGACCATACTACCTAAAGTAATCTATAGATTAAATACAATTCCTATTAAAATACCAGTAACATTCTTCACAGAAGTAGAAAAAAAATCCTAAAATTCATATAGAACCGCAAAAGACCCCAAATTGCCAAAGAAATCTTGAGCAAAAAGAACAAAACTGGAGGCCTCATACTACCTGAGTTAAAAATATACTACAAACTTTTAGTAAACAAAACAGCATGTACTTACATAAAAGCAGACACATAGAACAGTGGAACAGAATAAAGGGACCAGAAATAAATCCATGTATTTACAGACAACTGATTTTCAATAAAAGCACCAAGAATATAAATTGAGGAAAGAACACCCTCTTCATTAAGTGGTTCTGGGAAAACTGGATAGCCATAAACAATAAAACTAGACCCCCTGTCTCTCCCTATATACAAAAATCAACACAAAATGGATTAAAGACTTCAATATAAGACCTAAAACTATGAAGCTATTAGAAGAAAACATAAGGGAAATGCTTCAGAACGTTGATTAAGGTTAAGGCCACAAAAGCACAGGCAACAAAAGCAAAAATAGGGAAGTGGGATTACACTAAACTAAAAAGCTTCTGCACAGCAAAAGAAACAAGTAACAGTGTAAAGAGGCAACTTATAGAATGGGAGAAAAATATTTGCAAAAAATGTATATCTGACAGGAGGTGAATATCCAGAATATACAAGGTACTAAAACAACTCAATAGCTTAAAAATCAAATTTAAAAATGAGCAAAGGATCTGAATAGACATTTCTCCAAAAAAAGACATCCAAATGGCCACAAGTATATTAAAAAATGACATCAGGAAAATGCAAATCAAAACCACAATGAGATATCATCTCACCCCAGTTAAAAGGTTATTATTAAAAATAAAAACAACAAAGTCTGGTGAAGATGTGGGAAAAAGGAAACTCTTAGGCTCCGTTGGAGAGAGTGTAAATTAGTACAGCCATTATGGAAAACGGTATGGAGATTTTCCTCAAAAAGCTAAAAATAGAATTACCATATGATTTAGGAATCTTACTACTCAAAAGGAAAAGAAATCAGTATGTTACAGAGATATCAGCACTCTCATGTTTACTGGAGCACTATTCACAATAGCCAAGATATGAGATCAAACTAAGTGACCATCAACAGAAGAATACATAAAGAATATGTGGAATTTATATACAACAAAATACTATTTCGCTGTAAAAGGAAGTGCAATCCTGTCATTCATGGCAACATGGATGAGCTTGGGACATTGTGTTAAGTAAAATAAGGCAAAGAAAGATAAATACTGCATGTTCTTGCTCCTATGTTGAAGTTTAGAAAGATCTCATAGAAGTAGACAATAGAACAGTGTTTACTAGAGGCTGGGACGGGTTAGAGAGAGAGGAGAAGGAAGAGGCTAGTTAACAGCTACAAAATTGCAGCTAGATGGAAAGAATAAGTTCTAGTGTTCTACAGAGCTTTAGGTAACTATAGTAAACAATAATTTATTGTATTTTTTCAAATAGCTAGATTTGGATTGTTACTAACATACAGAAACAATAAAGGTTTGAGGTGATAGCTATGCCAGTTACTCTGATTTGATCATTACACATTATATACATGTATTGAAATGTCATACAGTACCCCACAAGTATATACAATGATAATGTATAAATCGAAAATATGTTGTTTAATCTATATATCTGACAAAGTCCTAATATCCAGAATCTACAATGAACTCAAAAAATTAGCAAGAAAAAAAAAATTCTTTTATTTTTTTTTAAATTTTTTTTTTTTTTAGAAAGAAGAAGGAAAGAAAGTGAGAGTGAAAGATAGAAAAAAAAGAATGTACGAGAGAAAGAAAGAGGAAGAGAAAGAGGGAGAGAGAACGGGATTCTTGTTCTATTGCCCAGGCTAGAATGCAGTCTAAAAATGGGTATTAAAAACCTCTTTTACAATTATTAGCATTGCTGTTTTTTAACTCGTCATTAAGAAATGTGGGTTTGGCCAGGGTCGGTGGCTCATGCCTGTAAATCTCAGCATTATAGGAGGCTAAGACAGGCGGATCACGAGGTCAAAAGATCGAGACCATCCTGGCCAACATGGTGAAACCCTGTCTCTACTAAAAATCCAAAAATTAGCTGGATGTGGTGGCACTCAGCTGTAGTCCCAGCTACTCAGGAGGCTGAGGCAGGAGAACCATTTGAACCAGGGAGGCGGAGGTTGCAGTGAGCTGATATCACACCACTGCACTCCAGCCTGGCAACCAAATGAGACACTGTCTCAAAAAAATAAAAGAAATATGGGTTTTAATTTAAATTTCTATAATTAACTATTTAAAATTCTTTTTTTCTCTTCTATAGCTTTTTATTGATATATAATAATTATACATAATTATGGAGTACATGTGATATTTGGTTAGATGTATACAATGTGTAATCATCAAATCAGGGTAATTAGGATATCTGTCACCTCAAACATTTATCATTTGTGTTTCTAACACAGAAATGCCAGATCTTCTTTTCTAATAATAATAAACTATTATTAACTATTGTCACTTTATTGCTCTACCAAACATTAGAACTTACGCCTTCTATTTAAATGATTTCCTTTATTGGATAAGGAAATACATCCCCAATCTCCACTATCCTTCTCACCCTCTGGTAACCATCATTCTATATTCTACTTTCATAGAATCAACTTTGATTGAAACATATGAATGAGAACATGTGATACACGTGTCTTTCTGTGCCTTATTTCACTTAATATAATGTCCTCCAGATTCATCTGTGTTGTCACAAATGACAGAATTTCATTCTTTTTTTATGGTTGAACAATATTCCATCGTGTATCTGTGCTTTATTTTTTAATTCATTCATCCACTGATGGATACTCACGTTATTTTCATATCTTGGCTACTGTGAATAGTGCTGCAATAAATATAGAAACACAGATATCTTCAACATACTAATTTTTTTTTTTTTTTGAGACAGGGTCTCTCTCTGTCACCCGGAGTGCAGTGGCACAATCTCGGCTCACCACAACCTCCACCTCCTGGGTTCAAGCAATTCTCCTGCTTCAGCCTCCCGAGTAGCTGGGACTACAGGTGTTAACCACCACTCCTGGCTACTTTTTGTATTTTTAGTAGAGATGGGGTTTCACCATGTTGGCCAGGCTGGTCTCAACCTAACCTCAAATGATCCACCTGCCTCAGCCTCTAAAAGTCCTGGGATTATAGTTGTGAGCCACCACACCCAGCCACTGATTTCTTTTCTTTTGAATACATACTTAGTACTGGGATTGCTAAATCCTACAGTAAATCTATTTTGAATTTTTGAAGAACCTCCATACTGTTTTCCATAGTGGCTGTACTAATTTACATTCTCATCAACAGTGTACTGGCATGCATTTGTTAGTTCTTATATTTTTGATAATAGCTATTTTAACTGGGGGGAGACAGTATCTCATTGCATATAATACAATATCTGATTTGCATTTTCCTGATGACTAGTGATGTTGAACATTTTACCACATACCTGTTGGCCATTTGTATGTCTTCTTTTGTGAAATGTCTATTCAGATCATTTGCCCATTCTTTAATCAGATTATTTATTTGCTATTATTTGAGTTTCTTATATATGTTGGTTGTTAATCTTTTTGTCAAATGGATGTAAACATTTTCTCCCATTCTGTAGGTTGCCTCTTCACTCTGCTGATTATTTTCTTGCTGTGTAAGAAGTTTTTTAGCTTGATATCATCCTATTTGTTGATTTTTGCTTTGTTTCCTGTGCTTGTGAGGTTCTACTCAAAAAAAAATATTTGCCCAGACTGATGTCCTGAAGCATTTCTCTAGTGATTTCTTCTAGTAGTTTCATGTCTTACATTTAAGTCTTTAATCCATTTGATTTGAATTTTTAATATGGTGAGAGACCGCGTCCTAGTTTTGTTCTTCTGCATATGGATAGCCAGTTTTCCCAGCACCATTTATTGACGAGACAGTTCTTTCCCCCATGTATGTTCTTGGCATCTTTGTCAAAACTGAGTTGGCTCTATATGCATAGGTTTATTTCTGGGCTCTGTATTCTGTCCAGTTGGTCTATGTGTCTGTTTTCGTGCCAGCACTATGCTATTTTTGGTTACTATAGCTTTGTAGTACATTTCGATCTCTGGTAGTGTGATACCTCCAGCTCTGTTCTTTTTGTTCAAAATTGCTTTGGTTATTCAGGGTCTTTTGTTCTATGTACATTTTAAGATTTATTTTTCTATTTCTGTGAATAACATTGCTATAGTTTGGATATTTGACACCCCCACTCCACCACCAAATCTCACATTGAAATGTGATCCCCAGTGTTAGAGGTGGGGACTGGCAGGAGGCGTTTGGGTCATGGAGGCAGATTCCTCATGAATGGCTTTTTGCCATCCTCCTGGTAATGAGTTCTCTATGTACAAGATCTGATGGCTAAAAAGGGCCTGGCACCTCCTTCTCTGCTCTCTTCTTCCCTGTCTTGTCCTGTGATCTCACCTGGACCCTTTTCAGCTTCTGACATGAGTAGAAGCAATCTAAGGCCCTTGCCAGAAGCAGATGCCATCTTCTTCTACAGCCTGCAGAACCATTAGCCAAATAAACGTCTTTTCTTTATAAACTACCCAGGTATTCCTCTACAGTCACAGAAACAGACTAAGACAAGTGTTATTGGTATTTGGATAAGGACTGCGTTGATTCTGTAGATCATTTTAGGTGGTGGGTGACATGATTTGGCTGTGGCCCCACCCAAATCTCATCTTGAATTGTAGCTCACATAATTCCCTCATGTTGTGAGAGGGACCCAGTGGGAGAGAACTGAATCATGGGGGCAGTGTCCCCCATACTGTTCTTGTGGTAATGGACAAATCTCACAAGATCTGATGGTTTTATAAGGGGAAACCCCTTTCGCTTGGCTCTCATTCTCTTCTCTTCTCTGCAGCCATGTGAGATGCGCCTTTCACCTTTCGCCTTCTGCCATGATTGTAAGTCCTCCCCAGCAATGTGGAACTGTGAGTCCATTAAACCTCTTTTTTCTGTAAATTGCCCCGTTTTAGGTATGTCATTATCCCTTTTTTTTTTTAATTTTTTTTCTTTTTTTTTTTAAGATGGGGTTTCACCATGATGGCCAGGCTGGTCTTGAACTCCTGACCTCAGGTGATCCACCCACCTTGGCCTCCCAAAGTGCTAGAATTACAGGCATGAACCACCACGCCAGGCCCAGGTATGTCATTATCAACAGTGTGAAAATGGACTAATACAGGTGATATGGATATATCAATACCAGTTTTTCCAATCCATGAGCATAGCATATCTTTTCACTTTTTCGTGTCCTCTTCAAATTCTTTCATTAGTGTTTTGTAATTTTCATTGTAGAGATCTTTTCCTTTGTTGATTAAATTTATTCCTAGGGCTTTGCTTTGTTTGGAAGCTAGTATGAATAGGGCTGCTTTCCTTTTCAGATTGTTCTCTGCTGACATATATAAATGCTACTGACGAACAGGCATGGTGGTTCGTGCCTATAATCCCAAAACTGTTCAAGGCCAGGGTGGGAGGATTGCTTGAGCCTAGGAATTCAAGACCATCCTGGACAACAAAGTGAGACTTTATCTCTACAAAAATGTTTTAAAAAATTAGCCCGGTGTGGTGGCACATGCCTTTAGTCCCAGCTACTTGGGAGGATGAAGTAGAAGGACCACTTGAGCCTGGGATGTCTAGGCTTCAGTGAACCATGCTCCTGCTACTGAACTCCAACCTGGGTGACTGAGCAAGACCCTGTCTCAAACAAACAAACAAAAAAAAATGCCACTGATTTTTGTATACTGATTTTGTATTTTGCAACTTTACTGCATTTGTTCATCAGTTCTAACAGTTTCTTGGTGCAATCTTTAAGTTTTTCTAAATATAGAATCATCTCATCTTAAGAATAATTTGACTTCTTTCTTTCCTATTTGGATGCCTTGTATTTCTTTCTCTTACCTAATTGCTCTGGCTAGGACTTCCAGGATCATATTGAATAAAAGTGGTGAAGATAGGCAACCTTGTCTTGTTCCAGATCTTAGAGAAAAGGATTTTGATTTTTCCCCATCCAGTAGGATGTTAGCTATGGGTTTGTCATATATGACTTTTTGTCATACAAAAGTCATATATGGCTTTTATTGCTTTGAAATATATTCCTACTATACTCAATTTGTTCAGAGTTTTTTATCATGAATGGATGTTAAATTTTATCAAATGCTTCTTCAGCATCTATTGTAATTATATGGCTTTTGTTCTTGACTCTACTAATGTGATGTATCACATTTATTGATTTGCATATGTTGAACCATCCTTACATTCCTGGGATACACATGATCATAATGAATGATCTTTGTAATGTGTTGTTGAATTTAGTTTGCTAATATTCTGGTGAAGATTTCTGCATCTATGTTAATCAGGAATATTGGCCTGTCATTTTTCTTTTGTTGTTGTGTCCTTATCTGGTTTTGGTATCAGATTAATGCAGAAATCATTTTGAATTAATTTTTGTATGCAGTGTGCAGTAAGAGTACAACTACATTCATTTACATGTAAAAATCCAGTTGTCCCAGAACCATTTTTTGAAAAGACTACTCTTCCCCCACTGAATGAACTTGTCATCCTTATCAAGAATCCATTGACCATAGATATATGAGTTTATTTCTAGGTTCTCAATTCTATTACATTGGTCTATATGCATATCTTTGTAACTGTGTCACATTGTTTTGATTACCATAACTTTGTACTAAGTTTTGAAACCCAGAAGTGTTAGCTTTCCAACTTTCTTCTTCTTTTAACTTTTATTTTAGGTTCAGGGGTACATGTCAAGCTTGTTATACGGTATATTGAATGTCATGGGGGGGTTGGTGTACAGATTATTTGACCACCCATATAATAAGCATAGTACCCATTAGGTAGTTATTATTATTATTCTTTTTCAATATTGTTTTTGCTATTTAGGGGCCCTGTGCAATTATGTAAAATTTAACAATTGGCTTTTTTCACTTCTGCAAATAATACTGCTGGGGAAATTATTTTTCAATAAGTAAACTGAAAAGATCTTAACACCCAATGCAACTTTTTTTTTCAGATACTTATAAGTTAGTCAGAAGAGTCAACTTAGTCAGAGAGCAGATACTACCCATGACAGAATGTCTAAGTAATGAGGCTATTAGTCAGAAGAGTCAAGTTAGAGAGCAGATACTACCCACAACAGAATGACCAAAATGAGACTATTCCTGCTCTGGAAATAAGAGGAAACAGAAACAAAAACAAAAACCTGTCTCATTTACATGTTCAATCAATCCAATTAATCAAAAGCCGTTTATATTTCTGTTAAACCTGTGTAAAAGCCCAGACCAGAGTTTCATTCTTACTTTGAAAATTCTAGTATCTTTGCTAAAAACAATGCCTATGAAATAATGTCTTTGGCAAGGATGTCACCCAAGCTGACTCAACCAAATAATAAGCTTTGATCCCAAAAGTGGCCCTATGGGGAAGAAATTATATTTCCAAAGAGGGTGATTTTATGCAAAAATTCTCTATGGCAACTGCTGCTCTCACAATAGATTTAACACACGCATACATACATACATCCACACATACACACCCACACATTCTGATTCCAATCTGGTCACAGCTTGGTTTGGAGTGAAATTGTTTAATAGCATATTAGCTACTTGTTTATCATCTCCTACATCAGCTTTGTTGTCTTATATATATGAGGCTCTGTTTCTAACCAGACCTTGTTCCTACACAAGCCTTCAGAGCACCCATCACAGCCCCAGGCTCCCACAGCAGCCTCACCAGCTCATCTGTTCCACCTGTGGCGTTAGCTTGTTCTACAGCAAGGCAATAGGTTTTGTGAATCAGAGTTTGAAACCCTGAGAAAGCCTCCCTACTGGGGAGGCTGAGGCAAGAGAATCACTTGAACTTGGGAGGTGGAGGTTGCAGTGAGCTGAAATCACACCATTGTCAGCCTGAGAAATGTAGCACTACCATGTGTCACCTCTGTGTCCCCCTGGGTGTATTAGTCTGGGTCCTCTAGAGCTTCAGAACTAATAGGATAGATGTATATATAAAGGGGAGTTTATTAAGGAGTATTGACTCACATAATCTCAAGGTGAGTTCCCACAGTAGGCCATCTGCAAGCTGAGGAGCAAGGAAGCCAGTCCGAGTCCCATAGCTGAAGAACTTGGAGTCTGACGTTCAAGGGCAGGAAGCATCCAGCACGAGAGAAAGATGGAGACCAGAAGAGTAAACCAGTCTAGGCCGGGCACAGTGGCTCACGCCTCTAATCCCAGCACTTTGGGAGGCCAAGGCGGGCGGATCACTTGAGGTCAGGAGTTTGAGACCAACCTGGCCTACATGGCAAAACCCCGTCTCCATTGAAAGTACAAAAATTAGCTGGGCATGGTGGTGGGTGCCTGTAATTGCAGCTACCGGGGAGGCTGAGGCAGGAGAATCACTTGAACCTGGGAGGCAGAGGTTGCAGCGACCCAAGATTGTGTCATTGCACTCCAGCCTGGGTGACAAGAGCAAAACTCCATCTCAAAAAAAAAAAAATGAGAGAAAGAGATCCAAGATAGCTGATTAACAGCAGCTCAGGATAGTAGCTCCCAGCGAAAGCGCAGAGAGCGAGTGGACGCCGCACTTTCAGACGAATTTTTGTTGCCCACAGACCGGGAGATTCCCAGCGGAGGAGCCACATGGGTCACCAGTGTGACTTTTTTGGCCAGCGCGGCTGTTTTGCTGGCGCCCCGGCACGGCACTTCTCGGTGCAGAGTATACGGGATGGGGTGCCCTTTGAGTCAGGCTCGGCTGGTCCCATCACCACAAGGGGAACAGCAATTGGAAACGCTGAGGACTGAGAGTTTCACAGCAAGCACAGCTGAACCGGGAAGGTCCAGCTCTGTGGGGAAGGGGAGTCCGCCAAAGGAAAACTAAGAAACAGAAAAAACTTCATCACCGGGTGGAGAGAGATCCAAGATGGCCGTTTAGCAGCAGCTCAGGATTGTAGCTCCCAGTGAAAGCACGGAGAGCAAGTGGATGCTGCAATTTCAGACAAATTTCTGTTGCCCACAAACTGGGAGCTACCCAGCAGAGGAGCCACACAGGTCACCAGCACGACTCTTTTGGCTGGTGCGGCTGTTTTACCAGTGCCCCAGCACGGTGCGGCACTTCTCAGTGCGGCATATACAAGACTGAGTGCCCTTTGAGTCGGGCTCAGCCAGTCCCATACCCACAAGGAGAACAGCAATTGGAAGCACTGAGAACTGAGAGTTTCACAGTAAGCACAGCTGAACCCGGGAAGGCCTAGCTCTGTGGGGAAAGGGCGTCCGCCAAAGGAAAACTAAGAACCAGAAAAAAACTTCATCACCAACAAGCCAGACGTCCACTCAGACCCAATCTGAAAGTCAGCAATTACAAAGACGACAGGTGGATAAATCCACAAAAATGGGAAGAAACCAGTGCAAAAAGGCTGAGAACACCTGAAATCAGAATGC
>CAUYLG010029104.1:0-13078 GCA_963573385.1 Cacajao melanocephalus
CACACTACATCTATGTATCAAACCTGCACATGTACCCCACGAATCTAAAATAAAAGTTGAAAAAAAAATGAATTTTAAAGGCAGACATCTGAAAAACATATATCCAGGTTTTCTTCTTCTTCTCCTTCTTCTTCTTCTTCTTCTTCTTCTTCTCCTTCTCCTTCTCCTTCTCCTTCTCCTTCTCCTTCTCCTTCTCCTTCTCCTTCTCCTTCTCCTTCTCCTTCTCCTTCTTCTTCTTTTAACTTTATCCGTTCAAAGATTTTTCTGGATGTGGAAATTCTTAGAAGTGAGCCACCATGCTGTAATCCGAATCATAGCACTCCTCATACTGCCAGATATGACTTCACAGGTGTTATTTGATGAAGACCTGCACTAGAACACTGTCGATGAAACGGTTTTGAAATATTCCTGCATAACTATTGATATACTTCTCAGAAGGAGCTCAAGTCATGAAAGAAAACCACATGAAATTTTGCTTTAACTGCCTTTTTCTCCAGGGGATACTACCAAAGCAGTGTTGGGTTTGCGATAGCTTAAATTACTTTGAGTGTTTGAGAGTGGAGAGTGGTTAGTGCTACCTGGTTCCCTGAACAGAGGGCTATTTGCTCTCTTCTTTGACTCAAAGGAAAGGTGCTGTGATTGAGTGTCAAGCACCAACGTTTAGCACAGCAGTCTTTCATAATGGAAAAATGGCAGGTATAACACCATCTCAAATGTATCCAAAAGACCTATAACATCCTTTAAAAAAAAAAGAACAAAAACAAGAAAAAAAGAAAAGAAATCAAAGAACTCCCACTTTTATCTGGGTAGGTGCCTCGTTAGAAATATATTTATTTTACTCAGTCTCTTAGTAGGCTCTTCAAAAACCCCATGCAGAGTTAATAAGAGAGGATATCAGATCTTGAAATGTCAGTGACAAAAATTTGCAACTCTCAAACACAGAACAAAAAAGCCTAGTAAATAAGTCACCTTTTAGGTATGACTGTTTAGCCAGGAAAACATCAACACCACCACCTGTATGTCAAAGATACTGGGATGGCAGCACTCATCAAATACAACTCAACAGTTGAATTTTAGCAGTAACTTGAAAGGGAAAGAACAATGGTGTATTAGTCCATTCTCATGCTGCTGATAAAGACATAACCAAGACTGGGTAATTTATAAAGGAAAGAGATTTAATGGACTCACAGTTCCACTTGGAGGCTTCACAACCATGACAGAAGGCAAAGGGGGAGCAAGACATGTCTTACACGGCAGCAGGGCAAGAGAGAGTTTGTCCAAGGGAACTTTCATTTGTAAAACCATCAGATCTCATGAGACTTATTCACTACCCTGAGAACAGCATGTGGGGAACCGCCCCATTATTGAACTATATCCACCTGCCTCCACCCTTGACACATGGGGATTATTGTAATACAAGGTGATATTTGGATTGGGACACAGTCAAACCACATCAAGTGGACATTAAATGTAAATAACAGATGTAAATATGAAGAGCCTTGTTTATAATTAATAGTCTGCCATAGTAGAACTTTTAGAAGGGGATCCGTGGATAGAAAAAAAACAAACTCCTCTGAAGAGGATGGCCAATTGAATTAAACTCCTGAGTATAGCTGTACCAATGTGATAATGGAACAAGGATTCCTATTTCTGAGATTGCATGTTCATGAACACTATATAACTCAATCACCTATAACACAAACTATATACCATTACGTGCCTTAAGAGCAGGAGTTATAACAATTTTATTAATATTACATCCTAGCACCTAGTTCTGTGCTTGACATTAAAAAAAAAGCCTTAAAAATATTTGGTTTTGAATGATTATAATCCCACTTACATTAGACTAAATGCCTTAGAGTTGAACCCTCTCATGCCAGTACAGCTTTAGCACCCATTTAATCTCCACTGGGATATTTATTAAGGTATCAAATATTATACGTCCAAAACAGCTCCTGATCTTATCCTATTCTACCTTCCTGCCTCCAATCTGCTCTTCCTTCTGTTTTCATCATTTTAGCAAATAGCAACTTCATTCTTGAAAATGTTCTGGCCAAAAATTCAGGAGTTTTATTAATTCCTCTATTTTTTTCACACACTACATTTAATCCATCAGGAAATCTTATAGGTCTTTATCCTCTAAGCCTGACAGGTTCTTATCTCCACTGCACCAACTTGGTTGGAACCATCTGATTGTTTTTGAAGAGCCTCTTAACTGATCTCCCTACTTTAGTCCTAATCCCACTTCTCTATATTTAGCAGAGCAAAGAGATTCTTTTTAAATATAAGTCACAGGACATCACTCCTCTAATCAAAGCCTCCAAAGACTCCCACTCAATGAACACAAAACTGAGTCTTTACAAAAGCCTTACACAGCCCTAAGATCTGCACCCCTGTGACATCATTTCCTATTTTTCTCTTCCTTCAGTTCATTCCACCTCCATTGGCCTTCTTTGAATGGGTCAGGGGTATTTCAGCCCCAAGGTCTTTGCATCTGATGTTCTTTTGGCCTGGAATATTCTTCCAAAAGATATCTGCATGGCTTACCTGCCACCCTCCTTTTGTTATTTATTCAAATGTCACCTTCTCACAGAGGGTTTTCTCTGAGTCATCCTATCTAAAATTACAGGCACCTTTTCCATACTCTGACTCTCTCTTTTGCTTTTCTCGCATTATTTTCTCCTTATTCCTTAACACTTACCTAAACTATATATTTTAATAATTTTTTCCACTTATTTTCTGTGGCCCCCAACAACTAAAAAGAAAGCTCTAAGAGAATAAGTTGTTCCATCTCTTCTGATCACCAATCCTCTAGCTCCTGAAGAAATATGTAGGATAGAGTAGCTGCACAATTAATGTGTTGATTGAATAAATAATCTCTCTTTTATCATCTCTCTCTTTTACAATGGATTTTGATTCAAACTCCGAGCTGTATCATGCTGCCCACAAAACAGTCCTTAGGACTCTTCCTCTTAAATTACCAGCTCTAAAATGTTGAGTAAAATACTTTTAAAAAATTACAACTAGAGAATAAGAACGTTGTTACCTCATAATACCTTACGATACCCTGTAATGTCAAAGTGTCAAACAATTATAAAAATGAAGACAAAAGTACAGATGTAAATAACAGTACTTTGGAGTAATTCTTGGAGTCTAAAGCCCTGAATTGAATCTTGTCACTTTAACTTAGTCATTGTTACTTTTAACAAAGTACTAAATCTCTTTGTGTATCAGTAACCTTATCCACATAGCAGTAAAACAGGTGAGGCTTCAGGATATTGTGATAAGTAATTCCCATAATATATGTGAAAGTAATAAAGCAAGTATTTCTTTCTTTTTTTTAATCTGAATATATTCTGAATTTTTTCATTTTCAATAGAAATTTTAATTTAAATAATAAGAAGTCTATATGAATGATATAGGGAGGATCAGAAAAATAATAACAATAATAAATGTTAACATTATTTAAGAACACCAAAAATTATTCTAATCAAGTATGAATTATCTAATTTCACTTTATAACATTTCCAGCTTAGTTATTATTAAATATTTGTTGTAGTTATAAATTAAGCCTATAAAAATTCCTATAGTGGCCAGGAGTCGTGGCTCATTCCCATAATCTCAGAGCTTTGGGAGGCCGAGATGGGCAGACTGCTTTGAGTCTAGAAATTTGAGACTAGCCTAGGCAACATGGTGAAACCCCGTCTCTACAAGAAATACTAAAATTAGCTGGATGGGGTGGTGGGCACCTGTAGTCACAGCTACTCAGGAGGCTGAGGTGGGAGGATGGCTTGAGCCCAGGAGGTAGAGGTTGCAGTGAGCCAAGACCATGCCACTGCACACCAGTCTGGGTGACAGACCCAGACCCTGTCTGGGAGAAAACAAACAAAAATGCCCAAAGCATCCAAGGAAAGTAGATGAAGAAAGCAGATTTTAACTTTTGAATCTGAATTACATCTTGATTACTGTATAATTGCACTTATGACTTCTAAATGACAAAACAAGAAACACACTATTTCATCTGTATACTTTTCCTTAAGTTAGAACAAAAAGACAAATAAAATAGCAAACAAAGAATGACACTAAAACATTTTTCAGGATCTGTACCACAGATGAGTGTAATTTTTGCAAGTAACTCTTGGAAAACTCATTAAAAAATAACAATAAACAAAAATATCAAAGACTTGAAGGAAATTAGCTTCTTAAAGGAAGATAAGATGTGACAGAAAAATCAGGAGAATGACAGAATTATTCCTCAGAAGATAGTTTCAGAAAATTCGATGAATCTATCATCTCTAGAAAGAAATTTTTATGAAAATAGTATTGTTTTTCAGGCTTTCTATGAAGTTTCTATTCATATTTAAAAGGCCAAATAGTTTGTAAAACCTACATGAAGCTTCTGATTTTCCTTTTATTTTCGTCTTACCCAATATGCTTTCTCTTTGTCACTGCGCACTCACATACCTTGAAAGGGGAGTGATGGGAGGAAAGGATGGCTTACACAGTGATTGTTGCTTGTGAGAGTGACTCTGTCCATGTAAAACCCTCAAATATACCATGTGGTACATTTAATGATAGATGCTAAGGCCAAATTTCTGGAACAGGGAAATGTGACTTTTGCCTTATGCTTAAAAAAATAGTAATAATCTGAGTACACTAAGACTTTATGTGAAAATGTTCATATTTCTAACTTTATTGTCAAAAAAGCAAGTCAGCAAATGAGATACAGAGATAGATCTTAAAATAGTTTTCGTTTTTAACTATGTAAGTGTTTCCAGATGGGATACAAACTATACAAATTAATTGTGAATGCTTCTAGATAGGTTTTTTTCTTCTTTTTTTAAAAAAATAATTTTATAGAGTTGCATTTTTCAGACTGCTTGAACAATCACCCTGTAATAATTATCAACTGCTTGCCAATAATTATCAAGAACCTGTTTTACTTTTTGCATGACAATGCTTTATTTTAATGTTGAACTGGTTTTGGGAAAGCACAATGATAGGAGTTTTAAATTGCCTCTTCAACATATCATGTTCTGAAATATTTGTAATATAGCTGAGTTTCATTTTTTAATGAAAACGTATGAGCGTTCACGTTACTACTAATAAAACCAAGAGTATAAAACATTGATTTGAATCATAAATTAAACTGAAGCCAGCAGGATTCCAAAAAGCCTATTTTCTGATAAATGTGGCATGAACTCTCTGAAAAAAAGTTCCTGGCATTGATCTAACTCTTGAAAACCAGGTCATGAGACACAGAGGTCACCTCACAAGCTCTTGGGAAATTAAAGGGCTTAATGATCTAAAGAAATCAAGATTTCCTTTGCAGAACATATCATAGTTGGGTAACTCAGAAAGAAGGACAATATGGTTATATTTCTTACTTCTTTGTAGGGCAAATTAACTCAAACAACCTACCAACAACATTTAAGTTTGCATCAAATTGAAAAACCAATCTAAATATTTTCATGCTTTATTTGGTAAAAGAGAAACACTAGCAAGTGTGTGCTCTTAAGAGCATACACAGTAAAATACAACTGTCCTTTGGATTCAATGGAACTTTAGCAAAATCTCCAGCTTCCGAAGCATGGTTATTATTCTTAGCACACTCTAAGTTATTGGTGATCTTCTTGCTATGAATTAAAAAAAAATACATTTGATGTACCAGATTTGCAACTACCATAACAAATGAAAGAAACCAGCAGAAATTTTTAAAGGAAATGGAATGACCAAGCAATAGAAAGAAAATAATTTGAGTCTCTGGGATGAGTATGAAGGTAGGAAAGGAAGCTAGATAGAAAATTTTATCCTTAGCATTTCTAAGTTAAATAAAATGATTAATAATGATAGCAGTAATAACTAACACAACTTTCAAAATGTCTGATCCTATTAGAAGAGCTTATTTATTTTTGTAAGGTATTCATTTCAATTCTATAAAACACTGTCATGTGATACTATTATTACCTCCAACTTACAGATGAAGAAACTGAAGCAAAGAGTACACATAATTTATCTACAATCATTCAACTAGTATGCAGTTGAGATAGAATTAATGACAGGGCAACCCACTATCCAGGTTTGCTCAGTACTGTCTTAATTTTAGCAGTAAATTTTTGCTTTCTGGGAAACCCTTCTGCAAGACATAAAAAGCCTCAGATTTCAAAGGTGGATGCAGAACGTTGAAAGAAATGTACAAAATCCACAGGACCATCTAGAAAATGGAAGCTGAAAGCCACAATATTTTTAGTGTTGAATGGACGAAGCATCAATTATCCATCTTTCTTAGTGGCTTTTGCAAGTTTTCTCCTGACTACCGACATTGGTAATCAAGATTTGTGATGCCAATACCAGTTCAACCCTTGTTGCATTAGTCTAGGTGATGTGACTTTAGTATTTAACCCACAAGCTTTGTGATCCTGAGCTCCTCTTTGATTTTGCCTGTGAATTAACTGCAGTGATTTGTATCAAGATTGTGCTACTTTAATTTTTATATTGTAAATATTGTGACCATGTTTTCTCATAGTTCAGTGATGAAAATGAGTATGACTATAATACCAAAGCTAGCATTAGAATATTGGGAAAAAAAGGCCAAACAAGTGTGTTACTTTAAAAACACATAGAAGGATGCGTGGATCTGGATGAAGGAGAAAGTCAAAAGAGAGTAGTGTACAATAAGCAGAAATAAATACAAATAAATTTGAGACTAAACAAAAGGTAATATGAATATACCTGTGGAGCCTAGATCTCACAAGCATAGGATGGGACAGACAAGTTTCTGTAAGTCAATCAAAACCATTTCTTTTTAAATCTCCTCCCATCCCACCCCCTCAAAAAAATCAATGCTCTTTTGAAAATGGCAGTTGTTGGCCAAGCGTGATGGCTCACATCTGTAGTCCTAGCACTTTGGGAGACTGAGGTGGCAGATGACATGAGGTCAGGAGATCGAGACCATCCTGGTCAACATGATGAAACCCCGTCTGTACTAAAAATAGAAAAACCAGCTGGGCGTGGTGGTGTGTGCCTGTAGTCCCAGCTCCTTGGGAGGCTGAGGCAGGAGAATCACTTGAACCCAGGAAGCAGAGATTGCAGTGAGCTGAGATAGTGCCACTGCACTCCAGCCTGGTAAGAGTGTGACATTGTCTCAAAAAAAAAAAAAAAAAAAGGAAAGAAAATGGCAGTTGTTGAATTAGCTTGAGTATACAATAATAAGCATGCATTATCATTTTGTTCTCTTGATTGCTCAACACACCTGAGTTAATCTTTTTCTGATTCAAAGGTTGTAACTAAAATGTCCTGAGGGTAAACAAAAGAGGAAATTTTGATGGCCAATATGTTGACCCCTTATAGTGTAGATCTGTTTAATTAATTAATAAGATTCTGTCAGATCTTATTAATGATCATGGTTCTACAACATATCAAATGATACGCTGCATCATGCTGGCAAAACCATGTTCTCTCTAGCTCTTGGGTATTTTGAATTCCAAAATGGAGTTTCAAGTCATCTTCTTTATTTCCGTGAAGATTTTACTGAAACTTGAGATGACATAAAAGATGTAACATCTTGTCCAAATTTAAAGTAGACTCTACTTATCTATCTGCATATTTGACAGACGGTGCAAATGTAAATGTCAGAAAATTCCATTCAGTCTGTAAATGTCTTATAAGAGAAAATGAACAGTTCTTACCTATTAAATATCCTGTATATCTTTACACAATATTAATAAAAAGGTATGTGGTTTGCTTAGCTATGATATTGCAGTTTTATAATGAAATTTTTTGGTCACTTTTCAGTTTCCTCAAAATGTGCAGAAGCACTTAATGAGCTTTTTGACTTTCTAGAAATGGAAGGAGATATGTGCTTTGAGGCATATGCCGACAAGATGCCTATCATTGTGGCTGGCCATAAAAATATGTTAAAATATTGGCCTTCTGTAAAACCATATTTTCAAAGTGTGGAGAAAAAAAGAACGTCTCTCTTTGATTTTTAAATACATGACAGATGAGAACAAAGAAAAAGATTACTAAGAGACAGAAATGTAAATGATGTTTCTCTAAAACTGTTTAATGATCTCTAAAGAAGATGTAAGAAACCTAGAAAAGATGAACTGACTCTGCCTGTGTTATTTGAAGTTCTGTGTAGTTCAGGACAAAAAGCCATAGAGTGAAAAAAGAACTCATTTTTGAGAGTTAAGACTGTTTTCAAAAAATGTTACCAGAAAAGGGCAGTCAAGTTAAACAGGAATTTCTCATTTATTTACTAAAGCTGTAACTTGTTCAGAGTCTGCTTAGGTTTGAATGTGTCCCTCAAAGTTCTTAAGTTGGAAACTTAACCCCCAATGCAACAGTGTTGAGAGGTAGGAACTTTAAGAGTGATCAGGTCATGAGGGCTTGGCCCTAATGAATGGATTACTATTGTTATCAAGGGAGTGGACAAGTTTGGCCCTCTCTTTCTCTCATGCCCTCTTTACCATCCTTGTTTTCTTGTCCTCTGCCTTCTGCCAGAAGTACCCATGACAGATTCTGTTGGCATGCTCTTGGACTTCCTAGCCCCTAGAACTGTAAGAAATAAATCTCTGTTCTTTAGAAAGTAACCAGTCTGCAATATTCTGTGATAGCAATACAAAGTAGACGAAAACAGCATCCAATCTCAATTTCATAAGGTAAAACTGTGTGTTTTACAACGATTAATCCTGATAGTGTTTTAATTTATGTTGACATCCAATGTACTTGTAAGTGTTTAAAAATGATGGACATTTTGGACATGGACAACATATATGACGAGTTCATAGATGCAGAGGACTTGATTGACAGACAGCTGGCCTACCAAAACAAGCATGTAGATACAAAGTGGATGGGTATTTTTGCAGAGCTGGGAACTAATGCCTACAAGTCTAAAAAGCTGTTTAGTAAAGCTATGTGGTAAAATAGAAAGTATTCTACGCTCAAACCTTTTTTTGAGAGGATATTGACTTGATGTCATCACATTGGACTGACACAAGAAATCAATGTAATGTGGGCTTAATGAGGGCAGAACTGAGGGTCAAAGTAAATTTTACTTTTGACTATATTCATTTTTACCTCTATTAAAAAGAAAAGAAGGGAAAGGCAAATATAAATATGCCACAGTTATTTTATTTAATAAAGGTAATATGTTTAATTACTACATTGTATCTACCTTTTAAAAAACTCTTATATTTACTTAAAAATACATAATAATATAGCCTAAAAATTTAAATATCCAGTGAAGACTTAAAAAGCTTTAAAATAAATGTCTGTATCAGAAGACAAAAACATCATAAAAATATTATTACATTTTTTCACACTATTGGCCCTACTATTAACTACTATTAAACTACTAATACTTTTCATTGTTAAACAGTAATAATATATATGTGAGTAATTATTTATTGTGTACTAAGCATATTTTTGGTCTGGCAGTGCTCTTTCCCAGTTGGTTCTCTAAAAACTTGGTCACCCTAACTGGTAGCTAAGTACTCCATGTTCTTAGCAACTTCATTAACAGTGGGAGGGTCCACAAATGCTTGCCTGTATGCCCTTCTGTGACCAATTACAGGTGTTCCCAAATTTATAGTGGTTTGACTAATGATTTTCTGACTTTACAATAGGTGAATGAGGACATAACCTTATCGCAGATTGAGGGGCATCTGTATACTAACCCCCTTAGAACATGATAGAGCTAGCCTTTCATGGGCAATAATGTGTTGACTATCCTTTTAATACAATGATTAAACCCAGAGGTCTTGTTAAAACAAAGTTTTCTGGGCTCATTTCTAGCTCCAAATTTTCTTATTCTCTGATAAAACGGGTAACTCCTCCTGTTTGTTTTCATTCACACACACACACACACACACCCTTTTTGAAAGTAATTCTTAAAGGGGCTGGGTGATGTGGAATGGGGTAGAGCAGCTGAAGAGTAAGGAAAAGTCATCATGGAAATACCAGGCATGAGTTACCCAGATGATATGTTTATTTTTGCCACTTTATCATTCTCATAGAGTCATTACCTCTGGCATGCATGAAAAGATAAATTCATCACAGTGAGAAAGAAAATTTTGAATTATAGATGAAGAGAATTAGATTTAAAGGAGAAGGTAATTTTTTAGATCTAGCTTATAAAAACTACACTGCATGAGGCAAGAAATATTCCATAAAATTTTGGTAGATTCATGCTAAGAATATTTATTGGGTACCAATTATGTGCCAGGTACTAAACAGAACAGAATATAAGTATAAACATAAATATGTACATGTGCACATACACACACCCATGTCATATTTATTTCCTTTTCATTTGGTTTCCTTAGCTATAGCAATTTCAGAAATAAAGAACATTTATTAGGCTCTCTTTTTTACATTCTCCTGAATAAATGTATTGTATTTTAAGCAGAATACGGGTCTTCCAGATATTCTAGAGACAATTATCCCACAGGCTTAGTGATAATAATATGAGATAATATTTAACTGCAAAAAATAATTAACATCTTAAAAGTTCTATGAACTGGATTTTTAAATTAGCAAGTAACTAACTACAAGAGATCTTTAAATTGCAGGCTGTGAGCAGTGGCTCATGCTTGTAATCCCAACACTTTGGGAGGCCAAGAAAGGTGAACCACTTTAGGCCAGGAGTTCGAGACCAGCCTGGCCAACATGGTGAAACCCTGTCTCTATTAAAAACACACACAAAAAAATTAGCTGGGCATGGTGGGACAGGCCTGTAATCCCAACTATTCGGGAGGCTGAGGCAGGAGAATCGCTTAAACCTGGGAGGTGAAGGTTGTAGTGAACTGAGATCATGCCATTGCACTCCAACCTGGGTGACAGAGGTCTTAAAAACAAACAAAAAAATTTTAATATTTACACTGTAATATTTACACTGATACACAGAGTAAACTGGCAATCCCTTAAATTGTACATATCAAGATAGGCAAAATGGTTTAGTTTAGCCATATTTTTGTTCAAATGCTTTAAAAATCTTGTTTATGTGATTTGTCATTATTGTCTATCTTGGAAAGCTATATAAATATTCTTGAAAACCTAGCCTAATTCCATTAGAGTCTAGTAGTTTTCTAACTTTATCACTTTATTTACTAGAGATAGCAGAATGAAGTAGGCCAGAAAAACACCAGGTACAGTGGCTTATGCCTATAATCCTAGCACTTTGGGAGGCTAAGGTGGGCAGATTACTTGAGCCCAGGAGTTTAAGACCAACCTGGGCAACATGGCAAAACCCCATCTTTACAAAAAATGTAAAAATTAGCCGAGCGTGGTGGTGGATACCTGTGGTCCCAGCTACTTGGGAGGCTGAGGTGGGAGGATCACCCAAGCCTGAGTCACGGCTATGGTGAACAGTGATCGTGCCACTGCACTCCAGCCTGAGTGCAAGAATGAGATCCTGTCCAAAAAAATAATAGGCCAGAAAAAAAGAAAGACAATTACAGGACTGTTGCCATGTTAAAGTAAATTTTTGAGATCTGGAACAAATATAGTTAATAAACAACTTAACTAGTTCTTACCAAGAACAGTATACACAATTGAAAATAATTTTAGGATATTATGATGGAAAGGTTTCTATGTTTATTTATTCTGCTTGGTTAATTGATTTTGCTTTCTTAAGCATGAATAAACTGGATGATTAGAATCATTATATTTAAATTTTTAAAAAATAATAATTCCTTCAGTTAAGCAATGCTAAAATCATTTCACTAATAGGAAGAAAACAAATCAATCAAAAAGATTATTTATTTTTAGTACTGATTTATGACTGTGCTTAAAACTAAATTTAGTGATGCTGATATTGTGGGAATTCCGTGTTCATAAAACCAACATTTTGAAGAGCTGAGAAGTTTTGTGTAGTTATATCTTGCCACAAAGCTATTATTTGACAATTTCATTATGAAAAAAAGAGTCTGTCACTTCTAAATCCAAGGCAAAGCACTGGCCTAAACATCTCTCTTTCAGTGAAAGCTTACCTGATTAGACGTAGATAAAATTGTTATCTTTTTATTAGAAACTTAATTACGTGTTTGTGCCTTGAGAGTTAATTACATCCAGGATGAAGAGCTTTAAAGGCTTTGAGAATAAACAGTGAATTAATAAGTCATATTTCCAGAAAACTTTATAATTCTCAATATGATTCTCATAGATTTGTTATTCAATCCCTAAAATAATTGACAGAATGTTAGAAAAATCTGTATTCGTCATATTTGACCAACTAATAATGGGAATAGGAAGTTCAGATGATTTGCCTAAAAATAAGAAGCAATTACTTAAAAAACTGGAATGAGAAACCTAAGCCTCCTGATTTTTAATTCTTATTCCTACTTTCCTGAATTATAAACTTAGAAAATAAAGAATTGCGATGACAATAACTTTTCTGATGCTACGGATTAAATGAGATAATCTATGTAGACATTGAAGGAATGGTGTTCATCCTTATTATTAAAGGTCTTGAGACATTCTGGGCTCTTCTGAGAGCTGAAGTCTTCACCCAGTGTCCACATTTTAGAATCTCGTATGTACTTGATTACTTTTTTCTTACAAAACGTTTCTCACTAGAATGCAGATAGACCTCTAGCTGCTATTTTTAGCCAAGCTTATTTGCTGAAGATGAAACAGAACCTTAATATTTTAAGTGTGAGGATCGAAGCTGTGTATGGGAGGATCACAGGATTCTTTCTGCTTAAAAGTTCTTATTGTCCACTATTCACAATAGCAAATATGTGGAATCAACCTAGATGCCCATTAACGGTGGACCAGAAAAAGAAAATGTGGTACATATACACAACAAAATACTATGCAGCCTTAAAAATAATAAAATCATGTCCTTTGCAGCAACATGGACGGCACCGGAGGCCATTATTCTAAGAGACTCAGTGCAGGAAGAGAAAACCAAACACTGCATACTTTCTCTTATAAGTGGGAGCTAAATATTGAGTACACATAAATACAAAGAAGAGAACAATGGACACCAGTGCCTTCTTGAGGGTGCAGGGTGGGAGCGGGGATGAGGACTGAATAACAAGCTATCAGGTACTCTGTTGATTTCCTGGGTGAC